>LPNX010896531.1:21842-41102 GCA_001517045.1 Pseudotsuga menziesii | reverse complement strand
TCATGTCATGAATGGGAAATATGCCAATCTAGGATGTAATTAGCCAATGAGTCAACAACTACATTATGTTCCCTAGGGATATGCCTATAGGTGATAGTTTCAATCGACCTTTATAACAAGCGTACCCTCCGGAAGAGATGGAGAATTACAGGATTCCTAATGGTATAAACATGGTTTATATGACAAACCACTAGTTGTGAGTCCATCAAGACTACCAAGTTGTGACCATCTTGGGAGGCAGCTTAAGTCAGAAGACCTATGACTAGTTGATACACGGTGATATTGTTGGTAGTGGGACCAATACAATCCACTCTTGAACTGACCAAATCGTAAGCTGGGGAATAGAGAACCCAAGCAGCTGAGGCAAGATTCAAGGTGTGGAAGTAAGCACCATCAGCGAATTTGTAGAAAGCCATCTACTCTAAATGACCAAAACATGGTATAAACAGATACAGACACTAAACTCAAAACCATATTGAAAATACTTAAGCACCCTGAAAGTCAAGTAATATACATATATACAAGATACTATCCAAGAGAGATCTAGGAATAGTACCTCTTCGAGTACAACCCATTGCAAGGTTTTCCTAAAGGGATTCAATCGTAGTCTACAAGCTCATAGGCCCCTTTCTCTAAAAGTTTAGAAATAACGAAAGGACCGTACCACATGGATTCAAACTTTCCTTTCCCTAGTTTGTCATATCTCTAATCATAGTCAAAACTAGGTCACCCTCATTAAAGGCACAAGGTTGGACAAACTTGTCACACTGCACCTTAACACGTTTCTTGTGTGCCTCATTAGCCAAGGCAGCATCTCTCCTAGTTTCGTCAAGGTTGTTCAAGTATAAAAATATCTCTTCCTCTGCGGAAGTGTCTGGGAGAAGTTCAACAGCAAGTTTCAAGGATGGAATCTGACATTGAATTGACAAGACATCTTAGAGTCCATAGACAAGCTGGAAAGGTGTGAAACCGGTAGTTGTTTTCACCTAAGTCCTGTAAGCCCAAGGAGGAGAGAAAAGGATACAGTTCCAGTTGGATTTATGGTCTCCAACCATTCGACGAAGTATCGTTTTCAAAACTTTGTTAATGGACTCTACCTGACCATTCACTTGCGGATAATAGGGTGTAGAGTTTTCATCACGAAAAACCTAGCTTGGCACTTAGTTCCTCCATCATTTTACTACAGAAATGTGGTCCATGATCAGTAACTATGGATTGTGAGACTCCAAATCTAGCTATCACATGATTGAACAGGAAGAGAGCAACAGTCTTACCATATTTCGCATATGTAGGCATGGCCTCAGCCCACTTTGTAAAATAGTCAACAACTACGATGATGTAACCATGCCCCCCGGCTGAGGTAGGCTTACAATGCATATAATCAATCCCCCATTTGGGAAATAGGCCAACAATAATGACGAAGTGTAGCGGAGCAGGATGATTGTGCTTTTTCAGATAAAAATGTTGGCAAGGTGGGAATTTCTTGACAACCTCGTGATAATATTTAAAGACTAAAGGCCAAAAACAGCCATCGCGAAGGATTTTATGGGTTGTAGCCATCCCAGATAAATGAACCCCACATGCTCTAGAGTGGCAATCATTCAACACTTTTTCAGCTTCCTCGTGAGTAAGGCATTGCCGGAGAATGGAATCAATACCATGTCTATACAAAGTGTCATTCAAGATGAGGTAGTATTTTGCATGGTGACGAATATGGTAGCGATCGTCACAGGATAGATTTGGCTGAAATATTTGTGTTTGGAGATAAATGAGCAAATCTCCATACCATGGGTAATTAGTGCTTATCAGGAACAGGAATTCATATGGAAATGAATCACTGGGATCAGATTCCATCGAAGCACAGGGAATATCACACATGAGCTCAATAAAGACCAAGGATTTCTTTGATGTGGCTTTGGAAAATTCCAAATCAAACTCTTGTAGTATGACTATCCATCGAGAGTACTTTCCCTCAAGCACCTGATGAGTCAGGATATAATACATAGGGTTGTGGTTTTCCAATACAGTGGTTGTGCGGAGCAAAATGTAGTGATGGAATTTTTGAACAGCAATGACCATGGCCAATGCTAATTTCTCCACGCGTGAATATTGGGTTTCGGAATCCATAAGATTCTTACTAGCATAGTATATCACGTGTTCATGACCGTCGGGATTTTCTTGCACCAAAACCATAGCAATGGTAGTAGTGGAGGCAACAATATATAAGAGAAAATCCTTTGAATAATCTAGGGGGTGCATCATGGGTGAATGAGTCAGAGCGTGTTTGAGATTATCAAAGGGTTGTTGGGCTTGGTCATCCTAGTAGAACGGAGTGTCCTTCTTAAGGAGAGAAGGTTTTCCTTCCCTTGCAAACTTTGGAGTTCTATAAGGTTGGTTGGGGTTGGTAGAGCTAAAATAGCGGCAATTTTCAATGGGTCTATTCAGATTCCATCCTTAGAAACCAAAAAACCTAACAGGTGTCCCATCTCAAGGTAAAAAACACATTTATGGGGATTGAGCTGTATATTGTAATGGCGGAATCTCAAGAAAATGTCTCTAAGATGACCAGCGTGGTCCTCCTGTCACTATGAATGAGCAGGAATGCCGTCAAGGTATGTTTCAACAATATGTTTTATCTCATGAAACGCATAGGACATAGCACGCTAGAAAGTGGCTCCAGCATTTTTGAAGCCAAATTGTAACTTCCTATATGCAAAGGTTCCCCATGGGAAAATGAATGTTTTCTTTTGTTGATCGGTGGGTAAAACCTCAATCTAATTATAACCTGGAAACCCATCCATAAATGAGAAGATGACACTTCCGGAACAGTTGTCGATAATATGGTCGATATGCGGAGTAGGAAAGTTGTCTTTGGGACAGGCTTTATTCAAATCTCAAAAATTGATACAGACTCTAATGGTGCCCTATTTTTTATTGACAGGGACAACATTTGATACCCATTTCGTCAGGGATATGAGATAAATAAATCCATCTTTGAGAAGTTTCTCTATTTTAGCTTTAATAGCTGCAGCTTTCTGTGGATGGACTTGCCTTAGTTTTTGCCTAACAGGTTTGGTAGTGGGATAGGTTTTTATTTCACGGACCACAATGGATGGGTCTATCCCCGACATTTCTTCATAATACCAGGAAAAAATATCGCAGAATTCTTTGAAAAGTGCCCTGTATGCTTCAGATTCTTCTGCCGAGTAGTTCTTCCCAACATGAACATGCTCAATGGTACCAGGATTGGCTGATATGTCAATTGGATTTGTTTGAGTAATGTTGCATAAGTTTCCTTTAGAATTAGTGTCTTGCAACAATATAGGATTTTGAGGTGTGTTGAAAATATCAGTGGAAAACAGGGGTACAAAGTCATGGTCTACCGTACTGGTGTTGGGGAGGAACGAGGATCTATGATGGTGATCCTCCAAGATAGGCTCATTTGTACTCATGATATCCATAATGGACTCATCGAAAGGAAAAGTCTCAAAAAGATAATCCAAAATAGGAAGAGAGGATTCTAACTAGTAGGGCAGGTGGTAAGGGTCCAAAGCCACTAGATGAAGTTCATGAGTGTGATCATCGGAAAGGGTTTGAATGATGTTGTACATTTCTTCATGTGAACTCAACGAGGTGGAATCAACAATTTGTTTGCCCTTTGGATCATAATCAAATGACGCAATCAAATTTACTGTCGTTGTGCCTATGTTGGGAGGAGTGGATGGAAAAATCCCCATAAGGGACTAATCCTTCAACATGCCTACCCCAATCGACTGGTAAGGAGGAGGGGACTGGCCTAACATAGGGATTTTATTAGTCATAGAGGTAGTAAAATCCAGCGTATAGAAATTGAGTTGGTCGATGGTGACAATTCTCCCTAGATGTGGAAATTGGACAATTCAAAATACCGTTGAAGTGATATCAGTCATGGTGTAAAACCAATTTCTTCCTAGAAGGTGGTTGTAATCTAACCGGCCGTCTATTACTTCCACTTGAATAGAAACATTTTTTCCCCCAAGCTCGACTGAAAGGGCTGGTATGAGACCATGGGGCTGGAAACCTCGTCCATCAAAGGATTTCAGATTCGTAGGTGATGTTACAAGCTCGGGAGAGCCAATAGCTTTCTGTTATACCAAAATCCTATCACCATCATGTGATAAGACCTTTTACATACCTACTTGCCCTGAAATCCCAACATTCTGGAGTGAATACTAAATGGTTTCTTATCAGTCTGTCATACAAATTCCCAACACCGCTCATCCTCCGTTATCTAGGAGCAGTACCCCTGTTTGCACCACTTTTCATCGGTTGTCCACAAGCAGTGCCACCGCCTGTCACCCTTGGTCCATAGGCAGTTATTACCAAAACAGCTCTGTAATAGAAGGGGAAGCGCGGTACCCTGGGTAAAAAGGGAAAAAGAGAAGCTTCTCGAGGCTTCTATATGATAAGTCTCAAGATATTGCTTCTCCCTACTACTGTGGGTTTGTTTAGCTTGACATCCCTCATCCTGGGATCTTAGAGACCACCTCACCCACTAATTTCTCAACCATATCTATCCATTAAAGCCCTATAAATATGAGCTCATATCCATGGTTGAGGGGAGAACATTGAAGGTATTGTTATGTTGTTGGATTTATTCTTGGCCTAAGATCATTTGAGGAGAGCATAGAGAGCTAGAGTCAGAGATTTTGGGGATGAAGAGCTGGTTTAATGGAGATGCATGTCAACACTAAGGCTTGGTTATAAACTTCTTCATATTTCTAATGCAAGTTGATTTTTTGTCCCATATATATTGTTGATGTTTGATTTCAGATATATATTGCTAGATTCCTTAGTCACTAGCATAGATTAGTAGATCATATTCTGGTTGCTTTGATCTATTTCATGTTGAACTCTTTTGCAGGTACACGGGTGAACTATCAAAGCCTTGTATTCTAGATATCTACAGCATCTAGGGGGAGTTATCAACCTCTATGATCTATTTGTTCTGGATCTGAACCATTCAGACCAGTAGAACACCTTGCTTTCTGCAGGACGTGAAATATTTCGATCAACAAATATGGCGACCATATTGGGGAATAGTTGTGTTCAGTTGTTCTGATCTTCCTCATTCTGCAACTCTTGTCCGAATCCAGGCTCCATTTTCTTCAACTCTTTACAGTCAGATCTACTTTCTGATTTGTATTGTTTGGGTTTGAAATTTCCAGATCTATTCAGATCTGAGTCATTTCAGTTTTTTATGCTCTGTTACCATATTCAATTCGACAGTATTCACCTTGATCTAGTCCTTTTCTGACTTGATTTCTCATTCTCCTATTGTTCTGGGTGATTTCAGGGAACTGCACATGTTTTGTTGGCAAGGAGCGGTGCCACCGCCCGAGTCTAGTTAGCCATACGCAGTGCCACCGCCTGAATCCAGTGAGCAAGGAGCGGTTCTGCCTCAAAACCACCTATCAGAAACTTTATCTATGCGGTGCCAGGTAGGCCCTGTTCCAAACTTTGTATTTTGATTTTTGTGTGTTTTTGGCTTACTTTTTGATGAACATGAAGTGTACTTTTGAAAAAAAATGCTCCCTCACGGCCGAGAGGGGCCATGAATTGTATATTTTGTAGTCGCTTTGATTGTTATGTTCCCTTTGCATTCAAAGAGAGTTTGTGTTTCTTGCATTAGAATTTGTGTTCTTTTCTTTGCTTGAAACCTCTTGCCCTTTTCTGTAGATATTATTCATTGGAATTGGAAATATACATTTCATTTTCATGAGTAGGTTTTTGGTTTGTTTTGGACTTGGAATGCATGAGTGATCCATGTTGTTTTGAGTCTTTCCTTGCTTGGGGTGATTCTTGTTTCCTTCCGCATGCTGATTTTTCAGTGCTTGGTAGGAAAGATTGGTTCTTTGTTTCCTTGTCTATTTCAAAGAGAAGTTTTAGTTTTCTCTATCTTTTTCTTTATTCGCAAGTTTGTTGAATGATTTTCTTCTTAGTTTGTACGTGATTGTTTGAAATTCTAGATCTTACTTTCATTGAGAAGAAATATCTATTTTCAGCTTTGCGTGCATTAGAGTTATATTTGTTTGGAAACATTGGTGAAATCATCTTTCCATTGAGTTTTTATGCGTCATTTTCAAGCATGAAAAGATAGGAAACATTTTTGGTTTATTTATGTGAAATGTTCTCTAGATCTCTTTTTTATTTTCTTTGAAGATTGTTTGGGGTGCATTGATATTGCACTTTTCGTTTGAAAAGATAGAATTGCATTTGCATTTGAGTGTGCATTTTTTGGAAGAAAAGTAAATCTCTCTCCCTCTCTTAGGTAGATTTCATTGAAGAGGAAAACTTGCATTATCATATAGATCAGTGTGCATCTTCTTTAATTTCAAGTTTTCACTCCATGGTTCCACCTAAATGCACAAGATAAAATTAACGGTAGTACTAGGGTTAAAAATTTTAGCAATTTGAGTGATAAGTTAGAGACGTGTTCGGGCGTCGTTAAACCTAGGAGTTGTCATTATTTGTCACCATTACATCCTCGGACTCACGTGGTTCTTCCACGTACCATCGGTATATCGAACGGCCTTTCACGTACCCTTGAGGTATATAGAAAGGTACTTCATGTACTCAATTGTATATCAGAAGGCCCCTTGTGTACGGTTATGCATTAGAAAAAACTAATACCGATTTGAGCTCCCTCGTACCTTGCGTATATTGGGAGACCCTTTTAGGAATCCTCAAACCATCAGAGTTATCCTTTTGGCATGTCCTGTGAGGTTCCTGACTCTTATCCCCTCCTTTCACATGTTTGCTTGTTGCTTTTAGTTTGAGTAGTACTTACTTGTGCGTGGTAGTTAGGCAGTTATTAGAGAGTTTAGAGATGGCATCCTCATCTGGGACTACCACTCAAGAGGTCCCTTTCCAAGGTGTACCTTTTGTGTTCCCTCCAAGTTAAGGTATTGGTCCTCCCTTTATTGCCACTCTAAATATTCCTGGATTAACTATAGGATTACCGATCTGGATTTTTAATCTGGTAATTCCTGTTACACCTAATGTCTCAAATGTCACCTCTCCTCCAAGAGAGGATCAACCTCAACATAATCCCACTCCTTATTCGCCGGTTGTGGCTTCATCTCTTTCTTATTCTTCGCTTGACCAAAGCTCTGTGGTTAGTAGTCATGTGCATAAGAAGAAGAAGAAAGGGAAGAGTAAGAAGAAGAAGGATAAGAAAGAGAAAAAGCAGCAACCA
The DNA here is from genome assembly GCA_001517045.1 of Pseudotsuga menziesii. Lineage (NCBI taxonomy): Eukaryota > Viridiplantae > Streptophyta > Pinopsida > Pinales > Pinaceae > Pseudotsuga > Pseudotsuga menziesii. Next base: position 33,865 of record LPNX010896531.1, on the reverse strand, counting down.
TCTGCTCTTGATGGTGCTCGTTCTAAGAAAACACCCGGAAAACCCAAGTTCCCTTGTAAGATTTCCAAGGGGGACCACCTTCTTAAGGAGTGTCCTAGTCTCTCCTATGTACAAGAAGAGTGGTCTAAAAGGTCCAAACCCTCTGTGTCATCAACCTCTGATCATCATGTTGATGATACTCCCTCCACTAGTGACCCATTGGTAAAAGGTCGTAAGGGTAAAGTCTTGTATCCTTTTTTGATATGCAAGGCTATGCTTCGTACTTTTCTTTGTGCAAGCATGGATGAAGCTTCGCGTTGGTTGGAAAATATTACTGATCATCAACGGGTGATTCCAACAAGTGATAGTAAGTTATTCCTTGATCCCCCACTGGTTGACCAAGTGGTCGATTCAGATTTATCTATGATTGATCCCACTCTTCCTTTGGAGAGTGAAGTTAAAGTGGTCGAGTCGGTCTCATTCCCACCCAGTTCCACTCTTTCATCAGAGAGTGTTAAGATTGAAGTAGTATCTTTGACCAAATATTCGTCTTGTTCTTCTCTTCCAATCGAGAATGAACCAAAACCTGCCAAATTTTTTATGCTTCGTTCTGATTGTTCTCGACAAGAGGAAATTTTGTCTGTTTCAATAGAACCCTCTCCGAGTAGTGAGCTTATTTCCTTTGAATAGAGTAACCTAACAGAGTCTCGTCTTCATTCGAGTGTTCCTTTGCAGATAGTTGTGAATGTTACTGCTAGGCGGATACTTCACACTATTGTTGACAAAAGGGGCTTCTGTTAGTATTCTATCCTCAACTGCTTGGAAAGCTTTAGGTTCTCCTCAGCTTGTGCCAGCCACCGATCAGATATTGGCTTTTAATCACAGATCTACTGCACCTTTAGGGACCCTTCCTTATTTACCTATTACATTAGGAGGGAAAACTATTTGTATTGATGTTATGGTGTCCAAGGTCCTTTAGATTTTAATCTACTCCTTGGACGTGATTATGTGTACGCCATGAAAGCCGTAGTGTCCACACTCTTTAGAGTTATGCATTTTCCCCATGATGGGAATATTGTGACCATTGATCAACTTTCCTTTGTTACACATAACCATCGCATTACTCCTAGTAATCAGACTGCCCTGAATGTGCCGCATGTTCTTGTGGTTCCTTCCCCTTCTTCTAGTTAGCTTCTTCCCATCATAGGTAAAATGGGGGGGCATGGCTCTATCCTCTGGACTTCATAATGGAGCAAAGCGGGTAGCTTTTATGTAATGGGGGAAACCGACCAACCTCTGGATATCATGTTTGGTAGGGGCAGGTTTTAGAGCATGGTTTATGCTTTTGGTTTCAAGCTCATTAAAAAATAAAACCACTCCTTAAGCATAGTTTACGCTTTTGGTTTCAACCTTGCATAAAAATGAAACCGTGTCTAGAGCATAGTTTACCTTTTGGTTTCAATATCGTTAAAAAATAAAACCACTCCTTAAGCATAGTTTACACTTTTGGTTTCAAGCTTGCATAAAAATGAAACCATGTTTTGAGCAAAGTTCCCATTCTATGTCAAGCTCGTTAAAAAATGAAATAGCACCTGACCATCATGTCAAGTTTTGACCATCATGTCAGTTTTTCCTGAGCAAAGTTCCTATTCTATGTCAAGCTCATTAAAAAATGAAATGGATCTCCTCAAGCATAGTTTACCTTTTGGTTTCAAGCTTGATTAAAAATGAAATCATTTCTGAGCATAGTTCATTTTCTATTTCAAGCTCGTTAAAAAATGAAGTAGGTTTCCTTAAGCATAGTTTACCTTTTGGTTTCAAGCTTGCATAAAAATGAAACCATATTCCAAGCATAGTTACCTTCTGTTTCAAGCTTGTGTAAAAATGAAACAGATCCCCTTCCCTTGATTCGAGTCTCCACTTTAGTGTTAGAAACTGAACCTCTGCCTGCCTGATTCTCATTCTTCCTACCCCCCTACTGAACATTTTCACATTAGTAACCAGGTTTTTAAGTTGGGTATGGAAGAAGAATCGTCATATTAAACAAAGCTTGGCAGCATGTCGAGCCGCTAGCAACCATGCTAGGGGTAAGCTTCTCTAGAAATCATGCTGGGGGCAAGATTCCAAACTCTGTATATCATGTTAATGGGGTTTTTTCAAGCATAAGTTTACCTATTGGTTTCAAGCTTGCATAAAAATGAAACCAATCCCTGAGCATTCTTTCAATTGATCTTCGAGCTCATTAAAAACAGTAAGATGGTGTTGAGCTTACTTTTCATTTTTCGTGCTTTGGTTAAAACATGAAATTTGGTTTGAGCTTAGTTTATTACTTTTTCATGCTCTGGATTCAAATATGAAAAAGTTTAATGGATTTCTCTTCAAACCCTTTTCAAGCTCCCTAAATACGAAAAGATCGTCGAGCGATCTTGTCTTCTTCACACTCGTTAAAGTATTTGAAGAGTCGTCCGTCCGACGGTAGGTTATCTCTTTCTCGGTTCAGACAGTACTATTTATGAGAAAGGAACGCTCCAGCCAATCATTACTGGAAGAGTTCTCTAAGATATGATTTTACACTTTTTTGGGCCTTAGAGACTAAATCATATGGAAAAGGACCCCCACGGAGTTTCCTTCCGTATTCGTTCAGACTCTCTAAACATGAACGATACCGAGTTTTCTTTTAGTGGACTTGTTAAATTAAGCATTGAGAGACCCATTTTGGGAATGAACCCATCCTCTCTCAGGTTCATAAAACATATGGGACTGGACTTGTCTTCTGACAAAGGCTATATCGAGTGTTTGTTACCCTCTTTGAACTCATAAAACCGAAAAGTGGCACTCATTGATCATGGTGGGGGAAATGGGAAAGGGAATCATTTTACAAATAAAGGCCATTGTTTGTTGTTACCTTTGAACATGGAACTTGTCTGCACAATCATGTCAGTCAATTGGGTATTCAGTTGATCTCTGTGATGATCCACTTTCATGAGTCATGCCAATCCTTTGATTCTTTCAAAAGAATGCATTGTCCACTGTCGCATTGTGTATCTGTCCTGTCTAGTCATGCTGCCAAGTCATTTTGTTGTGTCACCCGATGTTCAAAGGGAATCTGAAGAATTATTACCTCTGCAATATACACAGCCTTTGTGTCAGTATCTTTGAGTCAGTCATATGGTTACTACATTCACATCATTCCAAAACTATGTTCCGAGTTTCGTGTCGTTGACGTGGGACTCATCATGGCCCTCCTTCGACGAGACTATTCATGTCGACATCAGCTCATCATCCAGGAAATAGTCTTAGAAACTATATTTAGTACCTTGAGATCTGTATGCCTTAATGACAGATTCTCTCGCTCTCGACATAGGTTCACAGCATTGACCTTTGATTGATAGAATCAACTAGGTGTTCGACATCAGGACATCTATTCGCACTCAGTAGATTGTACTAAGGTACCTTGGAAATCATTGACATTAATGGTGATCTCCCTCACACTTGTTAATGGTTCACATCATTGGTCAGTAATCAAGTGGTTTCTACCATGTTTGAATTCAGATCATTGTAATCACATGGATAGAATTGTACTTTGTGGAAGATGAGACGAAGACCTTGGGTATTGGTTTAAAAGTGCTCATTTATTTTTCCCCAGGTTGCGATGTATTTTTGTATATCTAGCATGGATCCACATTTGTATGGTCGTGGCTATGCTCAAATTTGCGTATGTATGACATATATCTACGTGGTATGTCTGGTAGCTATGTCCAAGTTTGAGTCCTCTATCACATGGATCTACGTTGTATTCTAGTAGCCATGCTTGTTTATTCCACTCATGGATCTGCCTTGTATTGGTCTACGGCTATGAGTTTGGTTACTTGTGTCTATGAGTCAACATACTGATATACTATAGATGCCTACTTGACTGCATACTTCGATCGAGCCAATATTTTCATCTCCCGGCAACGACTTGTTCTCAAATCTCTCGTTTATCGTGTCACTCTAAGACTCATGCTTTGGGGGGAATCCTGTTATACCAAAATCCTGTCACCATCATGTGATAAGACCTTTTACATACCTACTTGCCCTGAAATCCCAACATTCTGGAGTGAAGACTAAATGGTTTCTTATCAGTCTGTCATACAAATTCCCATCACCGATCATCCTCCGTTATCCAGGAGCGGTACCCCTGTTCACACTGCTTTTCATCGGTTGTCCACAAGCAGAGCCACTGCCTGTCACCCTTGGTCCATAGGCCGTTATTACTAGAACTGCTCTGTCATAGAAGGGAAAGCGCGGTACCTTGGGTAAAAAGGGAAAAAGAGAAGCTTCTCGAGGCTTCTAAATGATAAGCCTTGAGATATCCCTTATCCCTACTACTGTGGGTTTGTTGAGCTCGACATCCCTCATCTTAGGATCTTAGAGGCCACCTCACCCACTAATTTCTCAACCATCTCTATCCATTAAAACCCTATAAATATGACCTCATAGCCATGGTTGAGGGGAGAACATTGAAGGTATTGTTATGTTGTTGGACTGATTCTTGGCCCAAGATCACTTGAGGAGAGCATAGAGAGCTAGAGTCAGAGCTTTTGGGGTTGAAGAGCTGGTTTCATGGAGATGCATGCCAACACTAAGGCTTGGTTGTAAACTTCTTCATATTTCTAATGCAAGTTGATTTTCTGTTCCATATATATTGTTGATGTTTGATTTCAAATATATATTGCTAGACTCCTTAGTCACTAGCATAGATTAGTAGATCATATTCTGGTTGCTTTGATCTGTTTCGTGTTGAACTGTTTTGCAGGTACACAGGTGAACTATCAAATCATTGTATTCCAGATATCTATAGCGTCTAGGGGGAGTTATCAACCTCTGTGATCTATTTGTTCTGGATCTGAACTATTCAGACCAATGAAACACCTTGCTGTTCGTAGGAGGTGAAATATTCTGATCAACACTTTCCAACAAGACAGGGAAAAAACCGAAGTTGAAGCTCCTTCATTTAAGACAGTTCTAAAGACCTTCTTTCTGACTACTTTCATGATGATTTGGAAAGCGAGTTTGTGAGGTAGTCTACTTATAGTTCTTGACATTGAAATGAATCAAATTAGTATTGTCCAGGTCTAAAGCTCCTAACGCGGTTAACAAGTTTTTGCGTTGTGTAGGACAACTTTGGAGTACCTCCAGGGTAGGCATTGCTAATGGTGCCTGAGCAAGATCTTCAACTACATTATAAAATTGAGCAGCTCGACCATTAGGGTTAAAAACATCCTTCCTAAGTGTACTCTTGGGTGGACGCAAAACCATGCCGAGAGTAGGCTTCTCGATGGTTAGGGGGACAGTAGACGAGGATTCGGGATAACCAGTAGAGGGAGTTTTTCCTGAAGAAGAATTGTCTTTTTCTTGTCTACGGGTTTGTCGTAACTCTGACTTCGATTTTGAAAACTAATAGTATGTGTTACCACCTAAGTTGTACTTAGTGGTTTTTATCAAGTGAGCCCGGTGAACCGGACAGGGCTAACTTGTTCGAACTTCAAAAAGACCTTTGGAAGTACTTCTGGGAAGTGCTTGTTGTACTATATCACATGTTCATACCCCATTAGGGAATTGTAATAAATGTTCTAGCATGATAGTGTCTGTAAAAGACTCGGTCTCTTAGACTTTATTTGTCAATCCGATCAGCCCAGGGTGTTTTTTCCCTTGGTTATTATTGGTTGTTGAACAAACGACTGATAATTGCTGAGTTTTTCACTCCATACCTCCAAAGTTGGGGTGGTCGGCTTGGCATTTAGGACTATTGAGGTTATTAGATTCTATGTGTCAATGTATAAACATGTTAGACATCATTTTTGAGTCATATGAACATGTCTAAGTCCCCCTAGGTGTTTTTCAATTTTTCAATTTTTTAGTTTTTTCAGTGTTTTTTATTAAAATTTAATTTTTCCAAAACTTAGGCTATTTTTTAATATTTTAATTGGAAAAATTGATTTTGTAATAAAAGTGGTCCAAATAATTAGTTTCAGTCATGTAGGTGCTCATTTTCAAGCTAAGAGCACCATGTAAACCCATGGACCCATTGTTTCCTAGTTTTGAGTGATTTTCCATCACTCAGGTCAGAAAGCCCCAAAAATCAATTATTAATTATTTTAATTAATAAATTGATGAATAATGGAGCAAATCCAAAATCATAAATCAATGGATTCTCAGCCGATTTGATTGAAATCAGTCAGATCTGAAGCAGATTGACTGGATTTGACAAATCCTTGACTGAAGGAGGTGATCAAATCAGATCCAGAGTTGATCTTGAGCATCCTTTATGAGGAATTTCACCCTCCCTCTCTCCTCAACACATTTTTGGCTCAACTGGATGATTTTTGGTGGATTTTTCAGTCAATAGGTTGAGGTGTTAGTCAGATCATCCCCCCGATTGACAGTTGCACTCAGTGAGACTCAGATCTGGCTCAGCTAGACATAGATCAGGCATTGATGGACTCTTCATCAATTGATTTCACTTGATTCCATGAGTAATTGCACCCCCCTGGGCTAGATGGCCTGTAAATTGTATATATCCAAGCACAGCCTCCTCTTCCAAGCTAGTTAGAACTAGATTGAGGTGTTGTTGCTCTTGTAAGGTATTGTTTTTTCATTCTGGAATAAAGAAGCTTTGGAGGCAAGATCTATGGTGTAATGCTCTTCATGTGTGGATGTTGATTGTCAAATGCTTATGAGGTATAATCTGTTTTTGTTTATCATTGCTTTGCTGGTTAATTGTTGGCCTTGAAGGAGAGAGCTCCCTCCTGTTAGGGTAAGATTTTATTCTAGTTTGATTTATGCTCTTACTACTGCTTGTTCCATATCTATTGGATTTGTATGTATTTTAAGTTTAATTGCATGCTTTTCAATCATCTCTTTCGGCAGCACCTATGTTTTAACCATCTGTTTGTGCAAGGGTTTTCAAGTTGCAGGTGATCTCGCTGGTAGAAGAGGTTGAGATGGTTTGAATATTCCTCATATTCAGTATCTTATGAATGACATAGTCCCTCAGTGTTCCACCAAAGCAGAATCCAAAGCCCAACATTCCCAGGCTTCAAACACTCTTTCTCTCTCTTCCTCCTTTAAAAATTATTAAACTTTCCTCAAACTGTTACTTTAAGGTTTCTTTTTAAATATGATCTATCTCATCAAGAAAAGAATACATAGATATAATTATCAATATCCCTTCAAATTTATATATCTTAGTTTCATTGTGCACATAAAATTCAAATTCAAGAGATCTAACTAAATTGCCTTAGTTTCGCAAGTAGTTTATTGAAAAATTCATAGCTTGCTGTTAAGGTAGTTGCATTTGCTGTTCAATAATTTCAATATTCTACAATATCAGTGCTTTTAATTGGATGCACAAATAGCAATCCAATATCCCAAGGAAAGCTTGCTTTCCTTGGTTCCCTGTTCGCCGTTTTAGCTAGTTTAATTTCATTATTTTTTGAGATAAAGTAGGTTGACCCAAAGGTACTCTTAAAGTGATTTTGGGCATTTTTTATTCTAACTCACTCGCTGTCATTTAGCAGGTCTGACAGAGAAGAAAGGAAGCTTCTGTCCAAAGTGGCTTTTGGAGCGCTCAAATTCCCCAGGGGTCTCTCTTTTGTCACATAATTTGTAAATTTTTTGTATAAACTGTAATATCTTGGTTTCAGCCTGTATAAGGACCAAGAAAGCTCTTTTTTATCAGTGCTTTGATATTGTAACCTCTGTAATAAAATCATCCTTTGAATAGGCTCTTTCGAGCCCATTCCCCATGCCCCCTGGGGGGATTCGCGTTGGTGCCATTTTCGTCGTTCTCTGCTTATTTCCTTTTACTAGTATTGATCTGATTTGCAGGGTAGTATATTTGATCTTGTTTTTAATTCCATATTCCATATCTTACTTTCAAAATTAATCATAATACTTACCCCACGATTTCCCAAGTGACCCGAAAGGGGAAAGAGATTCGTGGTAGGATTAATCAGAAAACCAGATTTGTATAGTTGTTTTATTTTTTCTATCATTTGTTTATCAGCAGCTTTAAAATTAACCCTTCCTCAATTTCCCGATTGAGATCCACTTGGATCGAAAGAGGTTCTTGGAGGCTTTTCTTTTAAACAAGAACACATCTCTTAAAAACTTATTAAAATTTACAAGACTCCAGTGTGTATGCTCTGCACTTGGCTGCGGTTCGTCTGATCAGTCAAGTTGTATCAAAAGCACTTGGGTGACTAGCATAATTAGGACTCACCCTCCCCAATTAACAAACCATCAGGTGAAAATCCAACACCTCGATCAAACCTTTACGGTGGCAAAATACCCAAAGGAAGCGGGAACCTACTGAAAAGTGACCTCGGGGCGCCGATCTCTGTCACACCCTAACGGGTGCATTACGAAAATATCCCCAGAGACTCCATTTCAGCCCACATATTCCTTGCGGGTAGCCGTATAGGTTTGTTTTGGACATACTCCAAGTACTCTCGGGTATATCTGGAGCCCCCCTTTTAGCCTAATTTAATCAATCCATACTTCAATTTTAACTTAAAACATACCAAGATGCAATCACAAAACATTCACTCCAAGCACATGAAAGCACATTGATCTCTTTGATTTGACTCCATTATTAAGGCACTGGTCATTTTTGCTTCATATATATATTGTTTATCAGCTTTGTGCTTTCGTGTGTTATTTTCGTATCTTGTCATCTTCAATTGTTTATAGTTAAAATATTCGAACTCCTAAGTAACTGATTCAGTTTAACATCACCACACTAAGAAATCATCCTTAGTAACTTAATAGGGTCTACCCCCCTTGGCTCCGTTAGGAGTTGAGCGTAAACGGAGGAGTCAAGAACAAGGTGACATCCTTGACTCAAGACTTGCCCCCAAGGACACACCGAGTGGCTTGAATATTTCTGCCACGTGATCCAGGTGTGTGAAAAGGCGGCAACACTTTTTGGCGCCATTTCCGGGGATAAATATTTTTATTCCCGAGTACGACTTAGCTTAAATTTTTTCTAAACAACTAAAAAGATAAAAAAAACTTTTGATTGATCTAGTCTTTAAAAAACATAAAAATTAAAACTCGATCCATCTGGCGACTCCACTGTTTAACATCCCTTCAAGAATTTCTACTTGAAGAAACCGTCAACAATTATTCAATCCTCTCCCTGATCCCGAAAGTTTTATTAGGGAAAGAATGAATAGGCAGACTTCTCGTAGAAACCTTGAGGATTTAGGAGACCAATCCATGTCAGATATCCATCACATATTTGTAGAGAGTCATGTTCACTAATCTCAAGAAATGATGGAATTTTACAAACCCCTTGACTTTTCTCAGATAGTAGGTGCTTCTCATAACATTCCGAAAGATTCTATCAAGAAGCTCCCCCGATTCAAGGGAAATAATGCTACCACTGCCAGGACTCATCTCTGAAAGTTTGAAAGGCACCTAGTCAGTTACTGTGATGATGTTTCCTCTAACCATGAAGATATCAAAATGAAGCTCTTTGCTTTATCCTTAGAGGATGATGCTACAGAATGGTATGAAAACCTTGGTGATGATTCATATAAAACCCTTAATGAATTCCTAGTAGGTTTTAAGAAGAGATGGGGGGAAAAGAAAGAACCAAGACATTTGCTTGCTGCCCTCCATAACATAAAGAAGATGGAGAATGAAACCATTGATGAATTTAATACTAAGTTCAAGCGTGTGGTTGCATACTTCCCTAGAGAAATCAAGCCAAGGGATGCCTCCATCCTCATATATTACATCGAAGCTTTCACTGGTGATTTGAGGTACCAATTAAGGGATAAAGATCCGGTCGATCTAAAAACTGCTCAAGATCTGGCTGAGAAAATAGAAAGGAATATGCAATCTTCGGGCAAGTCCAGCATTCTGGGTTACACTAGGGGAAACACTTCATACAACGAAGAAAAGGGGAAAGCCTTTGAATCAGAAGAAAAGGGAACCTCTAAATACCCCATGGAAAAGATAGCTAGCATGTTTGAAAAAGTGATGACTAGTCAAGACCAATTCATGATAAACCAATCTGTGCAAATGAATAAAATCCAGAACAGAATAACCACACTGGAAAGAAATAATGGACCTAGGAATTTTCAGCCAAAACAAAATCAAGTGTATCAAAAGAAGTTTCCTCAGCAAGAGCCTAGGATTCCAAACCAATTAGACTCAACTAACCTGGTAGATGAAGTAATTCCATGGTGTAGAACTTGTCATCAATTCCACCCAGAAAGCACTTGTTATGTTGCGAATCATGTCATGGAACATGGACTTCCCGAGGTTAGTAATTAGGAAACAAATTCAAGCGAGCCTGATCATATATACATGGTAGGCCAGGCCTACCCTTTGTCACCATCCAAACAGTACAAGCCTGAGGATGAAACCATTGCAAAATCTTATAGTGAAACTTATGATGAAAACTGTAATATACATGATGGGACTCCTATGTGTTCTCCTTATAATGATGACAGCCTGGAAGGTCTACTACCTTGTGACCTTTTCTCTGAAGAAGATGAGTATGAAAATGAGGACAAGTATATCTTGGAGCATGATACAAGTGACAAAGACTCCCTTATCCCCGACAAAGATGTTGATGAGGAGTCCTGGACATTCATGGAAAATCCAGTCTATGACATGAATAAAGAGGAAAATAATGAACCAAAAACTTTTGATGGTTTTGTTGATTTTTTTGTCTATGACATATCTAAAGAAGAGAGCATGGACCATGTGGCCTTGGGAAACTTTGATATGAAAAAGGAGCATGCAGTTTATGCACATTATCAGTCTGATACATATATCAATATCAGTAATGAAGACAAAGAGAACTGAATATCAGAACCTGATATCAGCAATGGGGAATCCATCACATTTGACATAGATGATGGTGATGACTATTGGGATTTTTGTGGATATCTTTTTAAGAATCCTATCTATGCTATACCCAGCGAGGGGAGTGTCTATTTAGAGATTTGTGGAAGTCCAATCTACTATAATTCCATAGAGGGAAGCATGAATCTGGAGACCTTGGAAAATCCTAGTATGGAAAAGCAGCATTCAAAACTCTTATATGATCATTTAGAGTCATATCATGCAGAGCCGCACAAGGGTATCAGTAATGAAGATATGGAGAAGCAGTTTTGTGAAAAGATGGATGTGATGCAGTTATTAGAATATCAATCTCAACTATCATCTTCACATATAGAGTTTTCTCATGACTTGGAGCTGCTTGGGGCTTATACAGTGAATTATCATCCGGTAAGCCTTGATGATCAGTATGATGGTGTAGTCAATCCGCCTCATCATTCCAATTTTTACATCAACCCTATCCAGTCTTGGATAGAAGCAGCATGCGCAAGAACTTACCAGTTTGGGAGGAAGTTTGACTACATTATTCATGCCTATGATTTCCCATCCATCCCGCCCCTTCTGGATCATCACGCAGGTTTGCATTTTCTGAATAAAGTATCCTTACTTTGGTTGGTAACCAAAGACAATGAAAAAAAAATTATGTCAATAAAATGCTTAGGTTGGTACATTGGATTTTTTATTACACTTAACCCTTTTTATATCATGCTTAGAGTAGGAAAATAAGCTCTTTGAAAGAGAGCATTTACTTTCTGCATTTCTATTTTTAGCTATAATAAAACTTTGCTTCTTTTAGTTAGTTACATCTATTTTGTTTAAATAAATCAGCTTAATGGTTCATTTGGTTTTTCTTAAAACTTGTGCTACTAAGGTTTTTCTTGTCAAGTTGAGATGTTTTTGCAAGGTATATAAACTAGAGATTCTGGTGTTCTCATATCCTCTCCTTGCCTTGAAGACCAGATCGAGCACACGTCCCACAGTTGGAGCCAGAATGTTACCACCTAAGTTGTACTTAGTGGTTTTTATCAAGTGAGCCCGGTGAACCGGACATGGCTAACTTGTTCGGACTTCAAAAATACCTTTGGAAGTACTTCTGGGAAGTGCTTGTTGTACTATATCACATGTTCATACCCGATGAGGGA
>LPNX010896531.1:0-21685 GCA_001517045.1 Pseudotsuga menziesii | reverse complement strand
AATCAATTATTAATTATTTTAATTAATAAATTGATGAATAATGGAGCAAATCCAAAATCATAAATCAATGGATTCTCAGCCAATTTGATTGAAATCAGTCAGATCTTAAGCAGATTAACTGGATCTGACAAATCCTTGACTGAAGGAGGTGATCAAATCAGATCCAGAGTTGATCTTGAGCATCCTTTATGAGGAATTTCGCCCTCCCTCTCTCCTCAACACGTTTTTGGCTCAACTTGATGATTTTTGGTGGATTCTTCAATCAACAGGTTGAGGTGTCAGACATATCAGCCCCCCGATTGACAATTGCACTCAGTGAGACTCATATCTGGCTCATCTAGACAAAGATCGGGAATTGATGGACTCTCCATCAGTTGATTTCACTTGATTCCATGAGTAATTGTGCCCCCCTGGGCTAGATGGCCTGTAAATTGTATATATCTAGGCACATCCTCCTCTTCCAAGCTAGTTAGAACTAGATTGAGGTGTTGTTGCTCTTGTACTGTATTGTTTTTTCATTCTGGAATAAAGAAGCTTTGGAGGCAAGATCTATGGTGTAATGCTCTTCATGTGTGGATGTTGATTGTCAAATGCTTATGAGGTATAATCTGCTTTTGTTTATCATTGCTTTGCTGGTTAATTGTTGGCCTTGAAGGAGAGATCTCCCTCCTCTTAGGGTAAGAGTTTATTCTAGTTTTCTTTATGCTCTTATTGATGCTTGTTCCAGATCTATTGGATTTGTATGTATTTTAAGTTTAATTGCATGCTTTCCAATCATCTCTTTCGGCAGCACCTATGTTTTAACCATCTGTTTGTGCAAGGGTTTTCAAGTTGCAGGTGATCTCGCTGGTAGAAGAGGTTGAGCTGGTTTGAATCTTCCTCATATTCAGTATCTTATGAATGACATAGTCCCTCGATGTTCCACCAAAGCAGAATCCAAATCCCAACATTCCCAGGCTTCAAACACTCTTTCTCTCTCTTTCTCCTTTAAAAATTATTAAACTTTCCTCAAACTGTTACTTTAAGGTTTCTTTTTAAATATGATCGATCTCATCAATAAAATAATACATAGATCTAATTAGCAATATCCCTTCAAATTTATAGATCTTAGTTTCATTGTGCACATAAAGTTCAAATTCAAGAGATCTAGCTAAATTGCCTTAGTTTCGCAAGTCGCTTATTGAAAAATTCATAGCTTGCTGTTAAGGTAGTTTCATTTTCTGTTCAATAATTTGAATATTCTGGAATATCAGTGCTTTTAATTGGCTGCACAAACAGCAAGCCAAGATCCCAAGGAAAGTTTGCTTTCCTTGGTTCCCTGTAAGCCGTTTTAGCTAGTTTAATTTCATTATTTTTTGAGATAAAGTAGGCTGACCCAAAGGTACTCTTAAAGTGATTTTGGGAATTTTTTATTCTAACTTGCTCGCTGTCATTTAGCAGGTCTGACAGAGAAGAAAGGAAGCTTCTGTCCAAATTAGCTTTTGGAGCGCTCAAAGCCCCCCAGGGGTCTCTCTTTTGTCACATAATTTGTAATTTTTTTGTATAAACTATAATATCTTGGTTTCAGCCTGTATAAGGACCAAGAAAGCTCTGTTTTATCAGTGCTTTGATATTGTAACCTCTGTAATAAAATCATCCTTTGAATAGGCTCTTTCGAGCCCATTACCCATCCCCCCTGGGGGGATTCGCGTCGGTGCCATTTTCGTCATTCTCTGCTTATTTCCTTTTACTAGTATTGATCTGATTTGGAGGGTAGTATATTTGATCTTGTTGTTAATTCCATATTCCATATCTTACTTTCAAAAGTAATCATAATACTTACCCCACGATTTCCCGAGTGACCCGAAAGGGGAAAGAGATTCGTGGTAGGATTAATCAGAAAACCAGATTTGTATAGTTGTTTTATTTTTTCTATCATTTGTTTATCAGCATATTTAAAATTAACCCCTCCTCGATTCCCCGATTGATATCCACTTGGATCGAAAGAGGTTCTTGGAGGCTTTTCTTTTAAACAAGAACACATCTCTTAAAAACTTATTAAAATTTACAAGACTCCAGTGTGTATGCTCTGCACTTGGCTGCGGTTCGTCTGATCAGTCAAGCTGTATCAAAAGCAATTGGGTGACTAGCATAATTAGGACTCACCCTCCCCAATTAACAAACCATCAGGTGAAAATCCAACACCTCGATCAAACCTTTACGGTGGCAAAATACCCAAAGGAAGCGGGAACCTACTGAAAAGTGACCTCGGGGCGCCAATCTATGTCACACCCTAATGGGTGCGTTACGAACATAGCCCCAAAGACTCCATTTCAGCCCACATATTCCTTGCGGGTAGTCGTATAGGTTTGTTTTGGACATACTCCAAGTACTCTCGGGTATATCTGGAGTCCCCCTTTTAGCCTAATTTAATCAATCCATACTTCAATTTTAACTTAAAACATACCAAGATGCAATCACAAAACATTCACTCCAAGCACATGCAAGCACATTGATCTCTTTTATTTGACTCCATTATTAAGGAACTGGTCATTTTTGCTTCATATATATATTCTTTATCAGCTTTGTGCTTTCGTGTGTTATTTTCGTATCTTGTCATCTTCAATTGTTTATAGTTAAAATATTCAAACTCCTAAGTAACTGATTCAGTTTAACATCACCACACTAAGAAATCATCCTTAGTAACTTAATAGGGTCTACCCCCCTTGGCTCCATTAGGAGTTGAGCCTAAACGGAGGAGTCAAGAACAAGGTGACAGCCTTGACTCGAGACTTGTCCCCAAGGACACACCGAGTGGCTTGAAGATTTCTTCCACGTGATCCAGGTGTGTGAAAAGGTGGCAACAATATGCAAGGACATCATGCGAATTTCCTCTGAGGAACTAGAGTTTCCCTGATTAGACATGTGGTCTATCAATTGTTGTTGAGAGGGAAAAGGATCCGTGAGAACTGCAGGTGCGGGATTAGTTTTCAAAAATTGGGTGATTTTGTCTCGACAAGGACACTCTTTTGTGAAATGGTCACCTCCGCATAGTAGACATGGATATTTTGATTTTCTTTTCCCTTTATCATTATCGTTGGTGGTTGGTTTTGGATTCTCTTGTTGGTTTCTAGGTTTTTTGTTTTTAGCTTTACCTTTCTTTTTATTGTTGCCGAGTGTTTGAATACTCTGAATAGAATTGACCTCGGCAGAAAAATTGGGAGTCAAAGGAGTAGGGGTGAAAGTCTAGGGTTGCTTGGTAGCTTTTACTGCTGACAGGGACTGGATTGAACCAACAATCCCATCAATAGGGACTTCTGTTGGTGGCTTTGTAGGATCGTTGCTTGGGCGAGGAGCTTTAGGGATCAAGTCATACAAAGTTTAGGACTAGGAATAGACCAAGTCCAGATATTGGGCTTGACTAATGGTTTTCTCTTCAGTAACGGCACTGTCCATAGCCACATCTCAGGAAATCGAAGCCAAAAAATATTTAGTAAACCAATCAGCTAATAACTGATCTGGGATAGGAGCCTTAATAAGTCTTCTTCGCCTTCTCCACTCATGGATATGATCGGATATGTGGGTGGAGGTGTTCTGTGTTGAAATATTGTAACTTCGAGGAATATTCTATATGTATTTCTTTGTGGTCCCCGATGGTCCTACTAGGAGAACCACTTGTATTACTTTGTACCCCGATGCTCCTAATCGGAAGAACTAATAAGAGTCATGAGGCAGTCCCCTCTAATTGTAAAGGTGGGTCATTAGCACCCCAGTGTGGTTACTTGAGCCTACATGTGTAACTCAAGCCTACATGATTAGCTCGAACCTACATGACAGATGAGTTAACTTAAGTGAACAAATGAATATAAATAGAGGTGTAGTTCTCCTCATTTGTAACACACACTCTCACTTGAGTAGCGCACTTGTGGAGGAGAGAAGTAGCTAGAGAAGGAGGAGGATCAGGTTTATGATCTCCTTGTTGGTTTTACCTTTTTACCTTTTTGGGGCATCTATATTGAGGAATATTTTACTGGTTTTTTCCCTTTAGGGTTTTCCCAGGATAAATCTATGTTGTTCTTGTGATACTGTTTCTTTCAGTGATCCTATTTATATGCTTTTGTTATGAAAAATGAAATGATATACTGATGTCTTAGCTAAGCATATGAAAATTCAACATGGTATTAGGGCTAACCTGAATAGGAAATTTTTCACAAGATATAGAAGCTAGGGATTCTTACTTTTTGGTTCTCTCTCCACAATCAATCAGCAAAAGAAGGCTAGGCTGACTCTCCATTGAAAGGTGCATCTTTCTGTCAAAGCGAAATTCGATTCCGAGCATTTTTAGTTTTCGGTGCGGGAAATTATGGCTTCTTACTGAAGAGGAATTTTTGAGTGAGCCTAAAATAGGATTGATATCCTCATCAAAATAAAATTTTAGAGACCTGGATCAATATTTTTGGTTGGGTGAAACTCCAGGAAAGTCAAACCCTAGTTTGACCCCGAGCTAGGAAAACCCTAAATACTAAAACTGCTATGTTTTGGTACATTCGCTATATACCAATATTGGCAAAGGATCGGGATCTTAAAATTTCAGAGGCCAAATATAAAATCCTGATGTACATTGTGTCCAACATTCAGCCTCATATTCACTATATTCCGGGAGATATGATTCGTCAAAGTTAGGGTTCTAGCCTCCTCCAGAATTCATCCCTAAACAAGACACCTAGGGAAAATTTCTATAGCATGGGCTACAGAGTTTCAAATTAAATTCCTGAAGATGTTCCAGAAATAGCACACACTTTTCTTTCTATGGTCCTAATTTCAGAACCAGAAGATGAAACAGTGACACGTGGCAGGCTATACAACTTCACTGTTCTGAACAGTCCTGAAACAGGTCACCTTGGGAAAATGATCCTAAATCCCAATTGGTGAACCCAATTCTGATGCTACCTATGTTTTGGGATTAGGAACATCTGAGGTTACCTCAGTGAGAAATTTCAGAGATAGAGAAGCTGTAATTTTGGATATATAATAGAAGCAGTGACAGGCATTTCTGCAGAAGAAATTGGAAAACTAGGGCTTCCTATTCTGAGATCTTTCCTCCATTGTTTTCAAAAAAGAAGTACATTGGATAGCTCCATTTGAAGAGATATATATTTCTATCCAATATTATATAAAAGATTCTAAGTTTTTAAAATTATGTTTTCTCTGACAAACCCTAGATTAGCCAGCTCCGAAAGCAGGACGGACACCTCAAATCAGTAAGATCTAATCTTTTGCTATTTGAATTTGAGGTTCTCATTTCAAAGTGATATATCACATCAGCTTGTTGATAAGCTTGGTGAAGTTGACAACTTCAAAGCATGGAAGTATTTGATATCTCTAAAGAAAATGGATTGGACACCTACATGAGTAGAGAGGCCCCAGTTCCATACGGAGATGAGGCTCAAATATTTACACAAGAAGAACTTGATCAATGCCAATAAGATCATTATTGATTCAATCGCGGATCAACTTGTACCACAAGTGTCGTCCCTAAAGACACCGAAGATGTTTGATTCCTTGATCAAGCTATTTGAAGATAAGAACATAAGTCAGAAGATGGATTTAAGAAAATAGTTGAAGAATGTGAAGATCCAGAATGCAGAACATATTGAAGTAGTAGAAGAAGAAGAGGAGAATGCAGAAGTGGTGATAGCCACCTTGAATGGTATCCAAGGATCATGGGATTCATTCATGTGAAGAATGTATGCCAGAAGGAAGTGATTACTTTCAGTTGACCGGGAAGAAGAAGAAGCTCGACTCATAAGAAGAGAAGAAGAAGATGGGAGCAATTGAAGATCAAGCTCTCACCATTCAAAGAAGATCTCTCAAGCGATGAGGAATGTGAAGAAATAAATTCTTGAAGAACCTCTTATCCATCTTATCATTTAAATAAGAAATGATGATGTCATTAATGAAGAAGATGATGAAGCAGAATGATCAAGATGGATTTTACCCATGAAACAAATAAAAGATAAGTATTCAATTGTAACTTCATGATATTGTTTTGTTATACATTTGATTATATTCAGTTGATGTGTTATGCATGATAGATTGTTTGCATTAATGATTGTATACTACTAATATGCATGTGATGGGTAAGTAGCTCATGGTGCTCTCCATTGCTACTTATCTAGAATGAAGCTGCCTTGATGACATATTGGATTAGTGCACAATCTCAATAATGTCATGATAGAGATGGAAGGCATCTAGAAAGTTTATGTGAGATATGGATGAATGTTGTATTGGCTAAATAGTTGCATGATGCATAAGAATTTGTCATTATGCATATGTTTTACGAAATAGTTCTAACCATGCAGCTGGTGCATTTGAATTGTAGGGAAGGTCCTGTACAACCTCCTACAAGAAGAATGAGACTTGTTCTGAAGAACAAGTGATGACAATTCAAGATTCACTGCAGTAAAATCCGAAGCTCCCAGGGTCAGAGATACCATGACGGAAGAAAGAGCTTTAGAGATCGGTAGATCCACCTCAAAGGATGAAGAGCACCATGGGTACGAGAGATAACTCAAGATGAAGAAAGAATGCTATGAAAGAAGCTATGATCAAAGAATAACAGTTGATCATGGGGAATGATGTATATGATATGATTTCGAGACATAAAGGGAAGTACATAGTATCCTCCACATGGATCCAAAAGAACAAGTGTACAAAAAAAGGTTCATGATTTGCCTCAGAAAGAATAGACTATGGCATGACATACTCTATTGACTAGTATATATCAAGCATAGAACCACCTGTATAGAATGAAGAGGGAATATGATACTCCACTTCAGGGGGAGTGACTACAGAAGATATCTAAGTTCGACATGGTATGACATGATGGATATCTTCATGATGGATCAAGACTTTACCAAGAGTAAAGTGGGTTTCAACCTTCAAGGTTGAATGCAGAAGACTAGGATATGTTGATGACCTAACAAGATGAACTCATGGAAGATGTTATGATGAAAGAATACTAGAATGATGTTTGGATATAGTACTCAAACCAGAAAGCAAGAATGTGGTATCTTCCAAATGGATTTACAAGATAAAATATGTTGATGATAGAAGTAAGGAAAGAATTGTGGATAGAGGTTTCTATCAGAAAGAGGGAATTAATTCTGAAGAGACACTTACTCCAGGAAGTAAGGTACACTTCCTTTAGAACTATCATGGTAGTTTCTTCCATGATGAAGTAAAGACAAGCCTTCCTTAATGGAATGATTGAGGAAGAGTTTTACATTGAATAGTCACAAGGATTTGAAGTTGAAGATAGATGGACTCACATATGCAAGTTGAAGAAGGCCCTCTATGGCCTGAAGCAAGCTCCCAGAGCTTGGTATGGAAGAATAGATAGTTTCCTGACGAGCATGGGCCTTGCCAAGAGTAAAGTCGATCCTAACCTTTACTACAAGGTTGTAGAAGATGAACATGTCATCTTGTTATTATATGTGGATGACTTATTCTTGACACAGAATGAGAAATAGATCATGGAAAGAAAGAAGAAACTAGCAGAAGAATTTGAGATGAAAGACCTTGGGTTAATGCATTATTTCATAGGTCTGGAAGTATGGAAAAGTTTAGAAGGAATATTTCTAAACCAGGGAAAGTATGCAGTAGAGATATTGAAAAGATTCAATATGTTGGAATGCAAAGCCATGGCCACACCCATGGACTCCAACCTGAAGTTGTTAGCTGATGACTCATCAGAGTTAGTGGATGTGAATCACTACAGACAGATCATTGGGTCATTGATGTACTTGACAAATACTAAACCAGACATTTTTTTTGCTGTAAACATCTTAATTCAATATCTTGTTCAACCAAGACGGGTTCACCTAGTAGCGGCAAAACATGTGATGAGATATCTGAAAGGGACTATAGACTTTGGTCTATACTATGATGGTAGCCATGAGTATAGATTGTATGGCTACACAGATGTAGATTGGGCTGGAAGTATCTTAGATAGGAAAAGCACATCAGGTAGATGCTTTGTTTTGAGGTCTGCTATGAGTTCATGGTTTAGCAGGAAACAGTCCAGTGTTTCTCTTAGCATGCTTGAAGCCGAATACATGGCAGATTGCTCTACTAAGTTGTGAAGCCATATGGATTAAGAAGTTGATATTAGGTCTCTTTAACTTGAAGATGGATACTACAATGATTCTATGTGATAACCATAGTTGTGATGACAAAGAACCCTGTGTTCTGACATAACACATAGAAATTCGGTATTTCTACATACAAGATAAGATACAGATGATGATACTGTAGATGCAGATGATGGTGATTCAGTATTTCTATACTGAATATAGAGATGGTGATGTTTTAGTATTCCCATACTAAAGATATAGATGATGATGATTTCAGTATTCCCATACTGAAGATATAAATGATGATGATTTCAGTATTCCCATACAGAAGATATAGATGATATTTCAGTATTTACATACTGTAGATGCAGATGATGGTGATTTCGTATTTCTATACTGAATATAGAGATGGTGATGCTTTTAGTATTTCTATACTAAATATATAGATGATGATGCTTTCAGTATTCACAAACTGAAGATGTAGATGATGATGGTTTGGACGATGATGTACTGACGAAGTCTCTGCCTCGAGTAGAGTTCGAACACTTTCGAGACAAGCTTGGTGTTGTTCGGAAAGACCTTCCTCGAAATGGGGAGTAGTGATGTTGCAGTTGGATTGTATCATCCCTAGTAATTTTCCCTAAAGAGATCCGAAGACCTCGGTCCTCGAGAATGAAGAGGGATTGTATCATCCTGGGACATCTATCCACAATAGATCTGGTGACCTCAGTCCTCGAGAACATGGTGGGATTGTATCATCCCTGGGCACTTTCCCTAAAGTGATATGGAGACCTCATTCTTTGAGAATGAAGAGGGATTGTATCATCCCAGGACATCTGTCCATAATAGATCCGGTGACCTCGGTCCTCGAGAATGTGGTAGGATTGCATCATCCTTGGACATCGTCCTAAAGTGATAGGGACTGATTCTCTCGTAATCAATCCGGTGGGTTCGTTCCTCGAGAATGTGGTAGGATTGCATCATCCTTGGACATAGTCCTAAAGTGATAGGGATTGATTCTCTCGTAATCAATCCGGTGGCTTCGGTCCTCGAGAATGTGGTAGGATTGCATCATCCTTGGACATAGTCCTAAAGTGATAGGGACTGATTCTCCCATAATCAATCCGGTGGCTTTGGTCCTCGAGAATGTAGTAGGATTGCATCATCCTTGGACATAGTCCTAAAGTGATAGGGACTGATTCTCCCGTAATCACTCCGGTGGGTTTGGTCATCGAGAATGTGGTAGGATTGCATTGTCCTTGGACTTAGTCCTATAGTGATAAGGACTGATTCTCCCGTAATCAATCCGGTAACTTCGGTTGTCGAGAATGTGGTGGGATTGTATCATCCCTAGACTTTAAGTCCAAAAGTGATCCAAAGACTTTTTGTCTTTGAGTTGTGGATTGCAGGTTGTAGTTGATGATGATGATGACGTACTAATTGAAAGATCAGAAGTTGCTGATGATGATGATATTCTTTGATTAAAAGATCAGAATATGATGATGATGTTGTTGTTGATGATGATGATGTTCTCTGATCGAAAGATCAGAATATGATAATGATGATGTTTCTCTAATCAAAAGATCAGAAGTTGCTGATGATGATGATGTTCTCTGATTGAAAGATTAGAATATAATGATGATGTTGTTGCTAATGATGATGATGTTCTCTGATCAAAATATTAGAATATGATGATGATGATGTTTTCTTATTGAAAGATCAGAAGTTGCTTATGATTATGATGTTGCTGATGATGATGATGTTTTTTTATCGAAAGATCAGAATGCGATGATGATGATGATGATGTTTATGATCAAAAGATCAGAATGTGATGATGATGATGTCATATTATCAAAGTATGATGATGATGATAGATCAAAATATGATGATGAGCTGATGTTAGAGTATGATGATGTTTTTGATCGAAAGATCAGAGGCTGATGATAATGATGATTCTAATTGAAAGATCAGAGTATGATGATGATGATATTTTGATGCTGATATTTTGATGATATGATGTTGATGTTTTGATGATGTTTTCATGATGATGTTTCTGATCGAAAGATCAGAGTATGATGATGATGTTGTTGTTGATCGAAAGGCCAAAGTGTTGAAGAAGATGTTGTTGATCGAAAGGTCAAAGTGTTGAAGATGATGTTGCTAATCGAAAGGTCAAAGTGTTGAAGATGATGTTGCTGATCGAAAGGTCAAAGTGTTGAAGATGATGTTGCTAATCGAAAGGTCAAAGTGTTGAAGATGATGTTGCTGATCGAAAGGTCAAAGTGCTGAAGATGTTACTGATCGAAAGGTCAAAGTGCTAAAGATGTTGCTGCTGATTGAAGAGTCTAGATGCTGAAGATGTTGCTGATCGAAGCGGTCAAAGTACTGGTGATGCTGAAGACTAAATATTGAAGATTAAGACTACATGATGTTGAAAATATTCCAATGATTTATAGATGTATCACCCTGATGATGTTGATGATGTCCTCTATCTCTCTCCTATTATTGTTGTTGTTGATGTTGTTATAGAATACCCTTATCGTTAAGGGGGAGTGTTGAAATATTGTAACTTCGAAGAATATTCTATATGTATTTCTTTGTGGTCCCCGATGGTCCTACCGGGAGAACCACTTTTATTACTTTGTACCCCGATGCTCCTAATCGGAAGAACTAATAAGAGTCATGAGGCAGTCCCCTCTAATTGTAAAGGTGGGTCATTAGCACCCCAGTGTGGTTACTTGAGCCTACATGTGTAACTCGAGCCTACATGATTAACTCGAGCCTACATGACAGATGAGTTAACTTAAGTGAACGGATGAATATAAATAGAGGTGTAGTGCTCCTCATTTGTAACACACACTCTCACTTGAGTAGTGCACTTGTGGAGGAGAGAAGTAGCTAGAGAAGGAGGATGATTAGGTTTTTGATCTCCTTGTTGGTTTTACCTTTTTACCTTTTTGGGGCATCTATATTGAGGAAGCTTTTGCTGGGTTTTTCCCTTTACAGTTTTCCCAGGATAAATCTGTGTTGTTCTTGTGATACTGTTTCTTTCAGTGATCCTGTTTATATGCTTTTGTTATGAAAAATGAAATGATATACTGATGTCTTAGCTAAGCATATGAAAATTCAACATTCTGTCATAGAGAAGTTAAGAGATCAGTGCCCATTTCATAATGAAAAGGAAGTTGAAAGTGCATAATAAATACAGTTTCCAATGAGCCAAAATCCACAAACGAATGTTGTGAAAGTTCAAAGTACCATTTCGCGGCTATACCGGTCAAATTTGGCTGAAAGAGTCTTAAAAGAATTGAATCATCCATAAGGGAGTTTGAAGAACACCACAAATGGAATGTCATGACATGGTTTTTTGGATTGTCTCCTTTACTAGAATGGGAGGCCACGAGGGGTTATGTCGAATGGGGTCATTAATCAACTTGGACAAATCAGGCAAGTCCAAATTTGCTAGGAAAGGTAACTGATGATTAGGTTGCACATACTGGTAATATTGATATGGAATATAAGTACTAGTAGGACCATAAGTAGACTGATAGACAGGTTGTTGTGATGAAGAACTACTGTCAGATCCCCCCACAGGGGGTTGATTTTCAGGATTAGGACTGTGAAGACCGCTGGGTCCTTTGGGAGGAGGACTTCCAGGGCCTGGGACCACAAGGACCATTGGGACCACTAGGACCACCTAGACTACTCGGAGGAGGACTACCAGACCCTTGGGGACCCCTGGGAAGTAAACCTCCAGAGACACTGGAACCATTAGAAGGAGGGACACCATACCCTCCAGGACCATTAGGAGGGAAGCCACCAGGCCCCCCAGGACCATTAGGACCATAAGGAGGAAAGCCATTAGGCCCTCCAATACCATTAGGCCCCCCACGGGGAGGAACTCCATAAGGTGGTCCCTCGGCATCCCCCATAGTATGTATAGGTATCCCCCCCATAGCTGGCATGTAGGACCAGTTAGGTTGCCCCCATGGCGTGAAAGTATTACTAGGATATGGAATTCCAGCATAAGGCATTCCTGTAGGGTTGGGTGGATAATTAATGTTTCCTACAGGTACTTGATTTGCTATGTAACCATACCCCCAAGAGGTTTTATTGGTTACAGGTTGTGCCCCCAAGGGCTGACCTGAATTGGATGGGGGGTTAATAACATTTGTGTGGGTAGGAGGGACATAAACTATAGATTTATCTATACTAGAGTTCTGTCCTTGACTAGGTACAATTTCGGTGACAGATAATGTAGGTTGTACCGGGGGTTGCCCCCCGGCACTAGAAGGTAATGATGAAACATGAATTGAATGTTGAGCCCCATGTGTAGAAGACCCGGGAGGATTGGGAACAGACATAATATGGGAGGCGGTGGGGTTGGAATTTTGACCTGGATTATGTGGAGTCACTGTGTGATCTAAAATCAGTTCAATGGGTCTCATAGAATCGGCAAGTGAACAATATCCCACAGGAACAACTGCAGAACGTGATTGTGGTATGCCCAATATGTTATCTATTTTCTTTTCAATTTCTTGTGCACGGAGAATAGCTGCCTAGTATTATATACGTTCTTCATTTGGTGAAACTTCTTAAGAAAATTTTCAACGGGTTCCAAATGAGGCAATGGCTTGTCCTATAGAGGTGTCCCAAAATGGAGCATTGGGACCATAATCTGGACAGGTAGTATCATCAACATGACCTTGTGTGCATGAATGGAATGAAGTATTACATCAAGAAGGTTGTTGGACCAAGGGAGGTGAGTGTTAAGGATATGCTCCTCTGCTTTCTGCAACCACATTCTCTCCTACTTGGGATTTTGTAGCAGCTCCTTGGTCGATAGCTTCCATAGGATTTTCTCCTGAAATAGGAATAAAATCAGGTGGCAGTCCCCATAATTTTTTGTACTGTCTTAGCTCAGCTAGTTTGTACAGCTCCTATCTAACCTAGGCTCTCAAAACTAGAAAACACACCAAAAATTTCCCTACTCAAGCTATAGGCCAAACAAGCAAACTTAAATGACAGGAGAATTTTAGATAGTCAAGTCTCTCACCAGGATTGTCAAGAAGGTGCCACTCGTGATATACCTCAAGGGTACATGTGAATTAATCTTCCCGAATGTTGTTTTCAATGTATGGCTCCAAGTAAGATGGCCAAAGGGCTTTTCTCAGATAGATAAGGTATCCTAGTGGGGTCTCCTGATATACGCAAGGTACGTGAGAGCTCAAATCGGTAGTAGTGTTGTCTACTGCATAACTGTTCACAAGGGGCCTTCCTATATACAATCAAGTACATGAAGTACCTTTCTATATACCTCAAGGGTACGTGAAAGGCCATTCAATATACCGATAGTATGTGGAATAACCACGCGAGTCCCAGGATGTAATGCGGATGAGTAACGACAACTCCTATGCTTAACGACGCCCGAACACGTCTCTAGCCTATCACTCAAATTGCTATGTAAATTTTAACCTATAAATACCATTAATTTTAAAGTGGACAGTTAGGTGAATGCATGGAATTTTGACAGAAAAAGTAAAACCATCCAGAATGTAGATGCAAATATTTCACTTTACCGTTCATGGTATGCCTACCTACGGGAGGGAAAGAGAGTATTTTCTTTTCATTTTAAAAACAAAAATTCCCAAACAACTATTTTGAACCAATCAAAATCAAAGACAAGAAACACATTCCAAACTCATTTTCCTTTTCTAAAAGAAATCAAAAGGGGAAGAGTCTATTTTCCTAAAAGAAAAACAAGAAGCACTCTACATGCATATGCACTCTATTTTTCGATTTTTTGTACAACATAAATAGATCTAACTTAAAACTATACTATTTTTTTATCTTTTGGTGAGATAGTAATAATGCAAAAGAGACAAAAGAACATAGAGAACCTGAAAGCTTATGAGGCTAATCAGAGATCCAATTCCTTATGCACAATAATGATAATGACCTAATCTCAGTCAAAAAAATTTCTTTTTAACTAGCAAAAAGAAGTCCTCTATGGAAACAAAAAATGAAATCAAGATGCTAATCAAATGCTTTTTCTTTCAGTCTTTATAAAAGAAATGAAAAGAGAGCTCATTAAAACCTAAGATTTCAAAAAATTCCTTTCACAATCACAACCAACAAGCATGGAAGGAAATGAATAATCAACAAACCTAGTCTAGCTTTTGAATTCTTCAATCAAACCAATCTTTTACCACAAAATTTCCAACCATGAGAATTTAGATTCTAACATAGAAGCTTGACAGTGTAGGGCTGAAAGAAAACAAACTCATTTTTTTGCAAAAAATGATGAAAAACTGGTTCTATAACAAGGCCTACCTGGCACCGTGTTGGAGGGGTCTTAACAGAGTGGTTCTAGATGAGCACCGCTTTTGGATAACGGGACTAAGGCAATGGCCCCGCTTATGGCTAATGGATTTCAGGCGATGGCACCGCTTGTTTCCAACAGCACATGTGTGGTTCCCTGAATAGATCCAAAACATAATGAGAACGAAAGATCAAGTTATAAATTGATCGGATCAAACAAAAAAATTGATGGATTGAGAGTAAAAAAGAGCATATAAAGTCGAAATAGTTTAGATCTAAACAAATCTGAAAGTTTCAAACCAAAATTCACTAAGTCAGATGGCAGATCTGACTGAAGAGAGTTGGAGATGGAGCCTGGATTCGGACAAGAGTTCAAGAACTGAGGAAGATCAGATCAACTGAGATTTGCACTATTCCCCAGTGGAGTCACCATATTTGTTATCAGGAATATTGCACCTTCTGCAGACAGAAGTTGTTTCTCTAGTCTGAATGGTTCAGATCCAGAACAAATGAGTGAACGACAAAGGGTGAAGACCTTTCCTGAATGTCGTAGACACCTGGAATACTGCTTCGATTGTGAACCTGTGTACCTAAAAACCTATCAAACATACAAGCACATCAAATCTACCATAAAATCATCTATTTATCCATGCTAGTGACTAAGAAATCTAACAACATGTACATGTGAAATCAAAACAACAATAATGTGGGACGTAAATCAGCTTTGCATTAAGAATGTATGGAGAAGCTTACAACCATTGCCTTAGTGTCGACAAGCCCCTCCAAGAGACAAACACTTCATCCCCATAAGCTCCAACATTTCTCTCAATGCTCTCCAACGACTTGGATTAGGTAGTCAATCCAACAGCATAACAATACCTCTATAGTTCTCTCCCTCAACTATGGATATGAGCTTCTATTTATAAGGCTCAATGGATAGGAATAGTTGAGAGAATTGAGGGTGAGGTGGCTCCAATATCCTACCATGGGGGATCTCGAGCTCAACTAACCCATGATGATAGGGATAAGGGAAGACACGAGGCTCAAGATATAGAAGCCTCAAGAAACTTCTCTTTTTCCCATTTTACCCATGGTACCGCCTTTCTTCCCTTATGACAGAGAGGTTTAGATGAGAACCGGTTTTAGAACAACGACCATAGACGGTGGCACTGCTTCTCTAAAATAGGATACAGGTGGTGTTGAGAAAGGTACCTCTCATCAGCCATAGGGCAAGTGCGGTGCTAGGTTTTTTCAAGTAGAATTGACAAACAGATCAAGTCTCCACGCCAAGTGTTGGGAATAAGGGAAAACATGGAAGTTAAGGGTCTTATAACATGATCGTGATAGGATTTAGGTATAACATTCCCAACCTCATACCTTCGCTTTGGGTTCTTACCTACCAAGCCACCATTATAGACACCTTGATGGGAATTCATGAGAGGTAATCCCTCAACCATCTCTTCATTGTGTAGCTACTAGAGATAATCAAAATTCGGATGGAAAAATATTTCATGCCAAATCCTTCTTGTATCATTAGCATGAGTTAATAAGGCACTTGTATATGAATTAGGAACAAAGTGATAAAATTCATATTCCTTGAAGACATGATTTGAATATACTTTCGCTATTAGATTCTCAGTATAAATTACAAATATCTCCACTTAGTTAGGATCAAATGTGATTCACTTGGGTGAGCGAGTATGGGTCATCTAGTTTACAGACAACAGATTTCATGCTAGGTAAGGGACATAGAGTACATTCTTGAACACCCATGCTCGAATTTCATGGAAAATCTCTTGATAGTTGGGGTTTGTGAGTCATCTCCCATGTGGATGCTTGGTCCTCTAGAGAGATCTAGAGAATATAATGATTATTTGGAGGAAACCATGTGGTTGGAGGCTCCAGAATCAATGAGAAAATCTTGTGACTAATAAAATCCTACATTCTAAGCATGACATCTCTCATGGTCTTCAGTATTGTTTCCATCATCAGACTTATTTACACCTTCATGATGGGAAATATTGTTATGTTCAAGGATCCTAGACATTTGGTTTATGGTTTTCTTCATACATAGATTCTCTGGATGATTTCCTATCTTATAGTAAGAGCACTTGGGCTTGTAAAACTTCTTGTGCTTGTCCTTCTTGGAACCTGAGGCTCCTTTTGAAGGATTCTTCTTATCCTTAGGCTTGAAATTAGTATTCTTATTCTCTTTTCGTTTATGATTCCCCTTTTCTTGCACATTCTTAGTCTCCCTAGCTAAGAAAGCCTGATTGTTGGAGGCTTTGAGATATCCCATTTGTATCAACTTGTCTTGTTCTTGAATAAGAGATTTTGTGAAGACATCAAGGGATGGAATTCTCCAATTATGAGTTGTCAATATCTCGGAGTGAAATTTGGATACGAACACTAAGAATTTTGGGCCAATTTTACACAGAATTTAGAGAACCAATTGCTCATCCTTCTTGTCAATCCCACACTACTTGACAAGGGATTTGAATTTTGAGAATAATTGTTAGATGGTTTAGAAGTTGTTGGTATGCATAGAAATTAGTTCATTATCTAGGATATGGCCTCTCAACTCATTCTTCTTTCCAAACAAGGATTCGTTCTTATCCCATACTTCCTTTGGAGTTTTAAATCCATCAAGATGGAAGAGAAATCCCTAGCGATATCAATGCACATGAATCCAAATGCTTCATCCATATTTTTCAGATCCTTGGACTTATAAATAGTCTATTGGGGTTCTAACTCCCTTCCCATGGTAACCATTTACAGAATTTTGTTGTGAAACACTATCCACATATCAGCCCTCCAATCAAGATAGTTGAAGGGTGTGAGGATCTTAGGTGTCAGGGTTGTTGAATTATCCATCTTGTAGCTTTAAGGAGCAGCTAAATATTCAAAATTATTAAATTTACCTGCAAAAAAAATTCAATTCAAAATCAAACCAATTCAAACACTCTCTACTTCGACATGTGTACTTTCTCTAGGTGCATCACACCTAGCTAGACTTCCCTAGACAAAATCTATAGGGAGTAAGGAAAGAATACCAGGGATTATGTGGAACCCAATTACTTCTGGTGCATAAATGGATGTTTCTGGGGATTTAAGTTGTCCTGAATACTTGATATGGTACCATGTTTAATTTAGAAAAGCTTAGGATCCTCATGCTTGAATGAATTCACTCTGAAAGAAGGTTGAAGGAGAGAGAAGCAATTAAGTATATATTGATCAAACATTCATGGTGAAAATTGAACAACTAGGAGATAAAATTGGCTCGCATAACTTTATATCCATAATCATTAACCTATGTAATACAATGATGATACAATAGGGAGAATTCGAAGACACTAGGTAGGATTTGAATTCACCAACTTGGAATGACTCCAGTGCTAACTCAATGTGAGAAAATCACCACTAAGAGTTCACTAATCTAACTCAGGGAAACTAAATCAGTTCACAATCAGTTAACTGAACAAGGTAAGCAAGAAAAGGCACCTAACCTCCTTGAATATGAGAAAAGTGGTGCTATACTAAATGGAGATGAACTAATTATATCCTTTTAAGGATAACTCAACACAGACTATGGTGAACTAATGATGGGACTCCCATGACTCAATGTGGGCTCCTAAATTATAGGTACTTGTCTCTAGAGCTCTTGAACTTATGCAAATTGGTGCATCAAGTATTAGGTGGGCTGGTGAATCAAGTGTTAGGTGGGCCCCATATGAGTTCCCCATGGAACAAGTGAGGTGGAAACATGCTCCTAAGCTAGGAAATGAAAATTAGACTATGGTGGTAAAAGGGATGACTCATTAATCCTAACACTTCACACAACCAAGCGAATACATCATAAAATTCCTTAAATATATCAGTGTATGTTTGAATTTATTCAAGTGAACAATCAACACCGATGTAAATGTTCTCTATCTTACTATGGGTTCAATAAATGTTGATCAAAATCATTGGTGATATGTTCTCCATGTTCCCTTCGAAATATATACCATGAGTGCCTAATGAGACCACAGTATGACCAACTTTACTTCTCAAGGTCGTCTGAAGCTCATCACGCTCAATCAGTTCAAGCTCCAGGAGAAAGTAGGATCGATGATGAATTTCTTCCCAGGGTTATTTCGAACCGGTCATGGCCTCGATAATAGCTTAGTCTGAAGGAAAATTATTTTCAAGGAAGTCATGTGAGTGTGACAAAATGTCCACCCAAGCGAGCGGTGCTAGGAGATCCTCCTCCCATTTCCGCAAAGGGGAAGGATCAGAGCTTGCAATGATATCAAGTATGGCTCGATAGGTGGTTTAAATTGCAAAAAATGACATTTCTACACCAATAGGTGCTAGACATTCATCTAAATTAATCGAAGATGGGAGAGTCTAAAGATCGCTTAAATGGGAGGTACAAAATAAGACTGGAATCAATGGTGATGGGATGACATCGAGTGTAGAATTGATAGATAGAATTGATGCTGAAAAGTTAAATATTCCCATTAATGAAGGATACATTCCAACACCAATGTTTTCATTTACCAGCTGAGAATTATCAATTACCGGGATAGTGGGACATTATGATGATGACGAACTAGAATTATCAAATGACAATTAATCAATCGTCATGATTCTATCTTCATAGGGAAAATGTACAACCTGAAATACCGACAACACAATCACTTTCATGGAATAAATGAGGGACTCATGGTTAATTTGAATGAGTCTATCTCAGTAGGCAGGTTATACAGCTTATATTATACCGAGACT
Source organism: Pseudotsuga menziesii (assembly GCA_001517045.1). Taxonomy (NCBI): domain Eukaryota; kingdom Viridiplantae; phylum Streptophyta; class Pinopsida; order Pinales; family Pinaceae; genus Pseudotsuga; species Pseudotsuga menziesii. The sequence continues at coordinate 2,480 of LPNX010896531.1, read as the reverse complement.
ATTTTCTTTGGACACAAATTTTATGGGCCTCTTCTTATAAAGTTGGTAGCATAATATAGTCAATGGGTGCATCAATCACCTCAACCTCGACTAGCATGGCCTTCCATACCAGCTAGACATGAAGGGAAGGAATAATGCCATGCATTCTAAAGGAATTTCCATCAAATATTGTTAACATAGTCATGGATTTAGAGAACATGGGATATCTAAGGAAATTCCAATACGTAAGAGACATGACATAGGTTGCAACACCTTTATCCATAACTATATGTTTAACAGTGTTTTTGAAATACTCCACATGGACTTGAAAATCCACATGGTAAGGAAAGGGAGGATAGACATTGTTAGTATCAACCCCAATGACACTAGAGTCATTCAGGTTAGTCACTCCTAGAGAATATAACAACGCTTTCCTCTGTGAGGGATAAGTCTGAAGCACCTCTAAAGCTGAAAGCACACAAGGATTCTGGCCCAAATCCTCAACAATAGAATAGTGTTGGGAGGACTAGGCATTGGGATTATGACCTGAATTCCTTAATACCCATTTTGGAATGTGTGGTATAGTATCAGGATTTTCAATCTGCAAAATGAATCTGAAATTGGAGGATCTTTCCCCATGGTTGGTTGCAATGAACCATAATCACGTGAACAAGTCGCAACATGAACAACCGACATCATATTGATACAACCATGACCACCTTCCTTACTTGGTGGGTTTTGACTCCCACCGGAACTACTTTTGATCTTTGAGGTCCTCGAAGTCATGTTTTGATGGTGTGGAAGGGGATCAATTAGCATAGTTTGGATCTACACGATAAAATTTGAGCCTTCCTTGATTCTAGGGAACAAGTATGTAAGATGGTCTCCTCCACAAAGATTACAAGGTAATTTCATCTTATGTTTATTTTTCGTGTCCCCTCCAGCATTTTCATCATTCTTTTAATCGCTAGAATTCTCCTTTTTGTTCCAACCCTTCTTCTTATTTCTCCCCCTCTTCCTATTCCATCAGGGTTTCTGGTTACCCTTATGGTTCAATGATTGCATAGAATGTACATTTTCCAATTGGGTGGGGATAGATGAAGTCATAGTTTTTCCAGCCGCACAATGGTTAAGCGACAATTTTTGACTTTGATATGTAACCTAGTCCACAACTTTCACACTTAGAAATCCTACAATTCCATTGGCATGTGGCCCAAGTTTAAACTTGGGATCGTGATTTGGCCACCAAGCGTCAGGGATAATATCATAAAGGAGCCCAAACTGATCATAAATTAGGTCTAACTATTGAGCTCTGAAAATTACTTGTTCATTGGTTGTCATTTCGTATGTTGAAACATACTTCGCGATATAAGGTAGTAAGGACTTAAGGAACCATTCCAATAAGAATTATGGTGGAATATTATCCTTAATCAATCAAAGGCCTGGTATATTAAGAATTATGGTGGAATATTTGTTATACAGCTGATTGGCACCTCTCCGTCCGAGTGCTGACATCCCTCAAGTCGGCACACAAAAGGACACTTATGGATTGAGGTTTGCCCAGTTTCATTATACCTTGGTTGATGATGAAATACATTACCTATATGCCCAGCTAGTTACTTTGCTATTTTGAGATTTTGAGTGCATGCGCGACTATCTCTATTGGCATCTCGCGCATATGCGCGAGTGTTATGTTCAGCAGGTCACGCATACATCTATGCGTGGGTTGCTCTTGTACAGAGTCGCGCATGATGCACGGGTTGCCTTACTACAGACCCGCGCATATCTTCCTCAAAATTAGTTTTTAAAAACACGTGTTAATGGGAGATTAGTTGTTTCATTTACCTTAATCCCATTAACTGCTGCAACCTCCCTAACCTTCGAGAACTGCCTCATTTCCTTCAGATAAATAGAGGTCTTGGGGAGGGTTTTGGATATTCATACTTGGAGAGCAAAGTTATGCTGGTGGATTTTCTACAGAACCTTTGGAGCAGAGAAACTCAGAGTCCTTTGGTGACAGAGGAGTCCCTTGTTCAGACATTGGGTTGTAACCTAAACTCCCTCTATTATTGTTAATAAAGCAGATTACTTCTTCCATATTGTGTTTCATGTGTTGTGGCTTGGTAAATGTTTATATTTCATTATAATATGTGATTTGTCTAACCTGCATCTTTATATATGAATCACACTGTATATTGGAAGAACCTTTGTTAACAGTTTGAAGGAGGAATTATCCTGGAGATTGTAAGAGTGAAGCAAAGAAGAAGGAGTTAGCTTGGATCAACCTTCGTTTATTACAAGTAAGTTCCTGCTACTTCCCTATTTCCTATTTGTGCTTTTATAATCAAATTGTCTGCAAGGTCATAGTATGTTGGTAACCCCCAGACCTAGGTTATTAGGCGAATTATCCATTACAACAGAACTGGCGACTCCGCTGGGGATGCCAAGTCTGCTTTAGGTCTTTTTCTGTTGTCCTGGCCAGTAATTGCTCGAAGTCTTGT
>LPNX010896530.1:870133-885055 GCA_001517045.1 Pseudotsuga menziesii | reverse complement strand
GCTCATTTTTCATCTTGTCATCTATGGTTATGTATGGTTAATTTCAAACTCCTAAGCAACTATCTCAATTTAACATCATCATACTAAAGTAATTTTCCTTAGCAACTTAATAGGGTCTAACCCCCTTGGCTTCGTTAGGAGTTGAGCCTAAACGGAGGAGTCAAGAACAAGGTGACATCCTTGAATCAAGACTTTCCCCCAAGGACACACCGAGTGGCTTAAAGATTTCTGCCACATCCCCCCCAGGTGTGTGAAAGGGGGCAACAGTTTTTGGCGTCGTTGTGGGGGATAAATATTTTCATTCCCAGAGTACGACTTTTGTTTTCTTCCTTTTTGTTTTTTCTTTGTTTGATGAATGCTTAGAGTAGATATTTAATTTTCATCTGGCGACTCCACTGACCTTTTTCAGTTTTTATATTTACAAAGAAAAGCAAAAAATGATTTTTTTGAAATATTTATAAATGCTTATTTTTATTTTTCACATGGCACCTCCATTGAAGGGATAAAACCCTGCTTTCTCATAATTTTGTTGACACTTGTTGTGTGTAAATGAGCTCATGCAACATAGTAAATCTTTAAATGCCCATTATTGACAGCTCTGTTTCAATACAAAATACATGTTTGATATATGCTAGTGATAAGCCATTATGGATGATGAAGATCATGGTGCTCTAATTTCCAATGTATATCCTCCCATCAATTTCTTGGGAAGCCTAGGTTTTCCTAACTATGAACCATATCTCTAGGATGAAATATTTTCTCAGGCTCCAAAATTTTATGGAAGTGGTGATTTAGCTTTCTGTCACATCATATTTTTGTTTTCATTTGTGACTAAACTCAACATACTTCATAGGGATAATGTGATGCGAATGTTTCCTAATTCTTTGGAAAAGAAGGCTTGGACATGGTTTTGTGGTCTTCCTAATAAATGCATTACCTCCCATGAAGACTTATGTACTATGTTTTTTGAGAGATGGCATGATGGTGAGGAAGATATGATGACGGTTGTAGAAAGGACCCTCACCTACCTAAATGAGCTAAAGGAGCCCATGATTTCCATTATAGATGATGACACTCGAGATGATCCTATTGAAGAGCTTCATGAGGAACCCATGATTGAACACATTGATGAACACTTTACTTATGACACCATAACTGAAAACATTGAAGATTTGAGGTATTCTCAAGTGTGTTGCAATGCTAATATTTTTCCAGAAATCCCTCATGAGGAAACCATTTCAGAGATTGACACTTATGAAGAAATTTATGATGTGTATAATGACACTCCTCTATGTTCATCACTTAGGGATGAAGTTTTGGAAAGTTTAACTTCTTGTAGTATCTTTGAAACCGAAACTTTGAAGGATGATTATTATGAATAGGAGGAGGGTAGTTATATCTTAGGATGTGATACCAACAAGGAATACTCTCTCATATCCGACATAGATGGGAGTGATGACTATTGGAATTTCATAGATAATCCAAGTTGTGAAAATCTTATTAAGAACCCCATCGATGATATGTCCAGCAAGGGGAGTGTCTATTCAAAAATTTGTGGAAGTCCAGTCTACGATACATCAGTAGAGGAGAGCATGGATCTGGATACCTGGGAAAATCTTAGTATGGAAGAGGAGCATTCAGAATTTTCACATGATCATTCAGAGTCAAATCATGCAGAGCCACACAAAGGTATCAGTAATGAATACATTGAGAAGTAGTGTTTTGAAAAGTCAGATGTGATGCAGTCAGTGGAATATCAGTCTCAGCCATCTTCTTCACATGTAGAGGTTCCTTATGATTTGGAGCATCTTGGGGCTTATGCAACAAGTTATCATTTGATAAGCCCTGATGATCAGTATGATGATGTAGTCATTCTGTCTCATCCAGCTGATTGGCATATCAGTCCTATCTAGTCATGGATAGAAGCAGCCTACGCGATCACATACCAGTTTGGAAAGAAATTTAATGACTTTATTCATGCCTATGATTTCCCATCCAACCTACCCATTCCATATCATCACGCAGGTTTTCATTTTCTGAATAAAGTATCCTTACTTTGGCTGGTAACCAAAGACAAGGAAAACAAATTATGTTAATAAAATGCTTAGGTGGTTACATTGGATTTATGATTACACTTAACCCTTTTTTTGTCATGCTTAGAGAAGGAAAATAAGCTCCTTGAAAGAGAGCGTTTACTTTCTGCATTTCTATTTTGTACTTAGCTATAACAAAACGTTTATTCCATTAGTTAGATATATTTATTTTGTTTGAATAAATCAGCTTAATGGTTCATTTGGATTTTATATAAAGCTTCTGCTACTAAGGTTTTCTTGTCAAGTTGAGATGTTTTTACAGGGTGTATAAACTAGAGATTCTGGTGTTCTCGTATCCTCTCCTTGCCTTAAAAGACCAGATCGACCACATGTCCCGCAGTTGGAGCTAGATGTTAACACCTAAGTTATACTTAGTGGTTTTTTATCAAGTGAGCCTGGTGAACCCGACAAAGATGATTTGTTTGGACTTCATAAGTCTTTCAGAATTGCTTATGGGAAGTGATTGTTTTACTATATCACATGTTCATACCCCATAGGGGAGTTCTAATAAAATTTTCTAGCATGATAGTGTCTGTAAAAGACTCGGTCTCTTAGACTTTATTTGTCAATCCGGTCAGCCCAGGGTGTTTTTTCCCTTGGTTATTATTGGTTGTTGAATAAATGACTGATAATTTCTGAGTTTTTCACTCAATATCTCTAAAGTTGGGGCAGTCAGCTTGGCATTTAGGCCTATTGAGGTTATTAGAGTCTATGTGTCAATGTATAAACAAGCTAGGCATCATGGTCGAGCCATATGAACATGTCTAAGTCCCCCTAAGTTTTAATTTTTTAAAGTTTTTTTAATTTTAATTTTTCCACAAAACATAGGCTATTTTCTAATAGTTTAAATGGAAAAATTGGTCTTGTAATAAAAGTGGGCTCGAAAATCAGTTTCAGACATGGGGGTGCTCATTTTCAAGCTCAGAGTAACATGTAAACCCATAAACCCACTTTTCCTAAGTTTTGAGTGATTTGTCTATCACTCAGGTTAGAAAACCCTAAAAATCAAATATTTATTATTTTAATTGATAAATTAATTAAATAATGGAGAAAACCCCAAATCCTAAATCAGTGGGATTTTCTTTGATTTGACTGAAATCAGTGGCATCAGCTTGAGATTGACTAGAGATGACCATTCCTTGACTGAAGGAGGTGATCTAGGCTGAACTGGTAGTGCACCAAAGCATGAAATCTTGGGAATTGCACCCTCTCTCTCTCCTCCACATGTGTGGGCCCATCTGGAAGAGTTTTGGTGGATGCTTCAGTTAGCAGGTTGAGGTGTCAGTCTAATCAGCTCTTCGATTGATAGTTTCACTCAGTGAGACTCAGATTAGGATCAGTTAGATATAGATCAGTCCCAGATTGACTCCACATGTAGCTGCAGTCTCTCTCTCCTTGGTAATTGCGCCCCCCCTGGGATAGATTTCTATTTTTTGTTATAAATAAAGAATCCATTTCCTCTTTCAAGCTAGTTAGAGATGGATTGAAAATATGTTGTTATTGTGTTGTTTACTATTTTGAAATAAAGAAATATTTGGAGGAAAAATCTATGGTGTAATGCTTTTCATGTGTGGATGAGGATTGTCAAGTGCTTATGAGGTATAATCTGTATTATTAATCTTTGATTTTGATGGTTAATTGTTAGCCTTGAAAGAGAGCTCTCTACCATTGGGGTAAGAGATCGTTCTAGTTTGATTTATGCTCTTACTGTTTGCTTGTTTTATATCTCTTGGAGTTGCATGTATTTTAAGTTTAATTGCATGCTTTCTAATGGTCTTTTTCCAGCAACACCTATGTTTTAACCATCTGTTTGGGAAAAGGATTTCTAAGTTACAGGTGATCTCACTTGTAGAAGGGGTTGAGATATTTTTCATATTCCTCATATTTAGGATATTTTGTAGGACATAGTCCCTCAGTGTTCCACCAAAGTAGACTCCAAAGCCCAACATTCCTAGGCTTCCAACACTCTTTCTATCTCTTCCTCCTTCTAAAAATTAAAATTTTACCTGGTTACTTGGTTTAGAAAATTGGATATTATTTAGATATATTATCTTAAATTAAAACTTAACATATTTTTTTTTGTCTCAAGGATCATAATCTATATCTCATTCCTAAAAAGTTTCAAAAAGCATTCTAGATCTAGTTGAGGGAAATAGTCTGTTTTGGATGGCAATTTAAAGAGAATCCGTAGTTTGCATGCATTAGATTTCTATTTTATATTTTTAAAGGATAAAATCCAGAAATTAGTGCACATTACATTGTATTCTCCAAAGGAAAGGAAAAACCCCAAGGAAATATTGCTTTCCTTGGTTCTGTTTTCGCCATTTTAACTAGTTTAACTTAGTTTTTTTTGGTTTAAAGTAGGCTCACCCAAAGGTACTTTCAAAGTTATTTTGGGAATATTTCATTCTTATAAACTCTCTATTTTATATCAGGCATAAAATAAAGAGGAGAATCTGTTGTTTGAAAGTGGCTTTTGGGCCATCTGAATCCCCCCAGGAGTCTCCCCTTTTTACTGTAATCTTCAATTTTGGCGTTTTGTAAAGCCTTGGTTTCATTTTGTATAAGAACCAAGAGGATTCAGATAATTTTTCTGATATTGTAACCACTGATAATAAAAATTATTTCTGGATGGGCTCTTTCGAGCCCATTCCCCATCCCCCCTGGGGGGGATTCACATCGTTTTTTTAGTTTTTTGCAATTTCTTATTTTTCTTTTATCTAGATTAGTTTCATTGATAAAAAATAATATGATTTGATTACTTTATCATATATTCCATATTACAGTATCAAAGTAACTTTAATACTTACCCCACGGCATCTCGATTGACCCGAAAGGGGAAAGAGATGCGTGGTAGGACTAATTATAAAACATGTGGTTTGCTTTTTTTTTATGCTTATATTCAATTTATGCAAAAAAAGTTCTAAAATCAACCCCCTCCTTGATTCCCCGATTGAAACCAACTTGGACCGAAAGAGGTTCCTCGAGGGTTTTTCTTTCTAAAAAACACATCCTTTAAAATTTACTAAAATTGACAAGACTCTAGTGTGTATGCTCTACACTTGGCTGCAATTCATCCAATCAGTCAAGCTGAATCAAAAGCAATGTGAGTGACTATATTAATTAGTTTTCACCTTCCCCAAATAACCACCATCAGGCAAAATACCAATGCCTCGATCAAACCGTAAACGATGGAAAAATACCCAAAGGAAGTGGGAACTCCTAGACAGTGACCTCGGGGTGCCGATCTCCATTACATATTTGTGTGTATTATGAACATAGTCTTAGAGACTCCATTCAGCCGACATAATCCTTGCAGGTAGCCATGAAGGTTTATTTTTGGACATACTCCAAGTGTTGCTGCCTTTCACACACCTGGGGGGAATATGGCAGAAATCTTCAAGCCACTAGGTGTGTCCTTGGGGGAAAGTCTCAAGTCAAGGCTATCACCTTGTTCTTGACTCCTCCGCTTAGGCTCAAATCCTAACAAAGCCAAGGGGGGTAGACCCTATTAAGTTACTAAGGAAAATTACTTTAGTATGATGATGTTTAGACTGAATGAGTTGTTTAGGAGTTTGAAATTAAACATTAATAACCATATATGACAAGATAACAAAATGAGCACAATAAAGCACAATGCTGACACACAATATATATATCAAAAGATTTAAACATAGATCCAGTGTCTTAAAAGTGGAGTCATAAAATAATCAAAGTACTTGCATGTGCTTGGAGTAAAATGTTTTGTGATTTCCTCTTGGTACATTTTAAGTTAATGTGAAATATGAGTGGATTAAAATTAGGCGAGGGGGGACTCCAGATATACCCGAGGGGTACTTAGAGTATGTACAAAAATAAACCTTCATGGCTACCCACAAGGAATGTGTGGGCTGAATAGAGTCTCTGAGAATATGTTCATAATACACCCGAAGGTGTAATAGATATCCGCACCCCGAGGTCATTGTCCAGGAGTTCCCACTTCCTTTGGGTATTTTGCCACCGTTTATAGTTTGATCGAGGCGTTGGATTTTCTCCTAATGGTGATTGAGTGGGAAAGGTGAAGACTAATTAAACTAGTCGCTCACATTTCTTTTGATGTAGCTTGACTGATCGGATAAACCACAGCCAAGTGCAGAGCATACACACCAGAGTCTTGTCAAAATTAGTAAATTTTAGGGGCATGTTCTTGTTAAAAAGAAGACCCTCCAAGAATCTCTTTCGGTCCAAGTGGAACTTAATCAGAAAATCAAGGAGGCGTTAATTTTACCACTTTCACATGAAAAAATAACAATGACAGTAGAATCAGAGATACACAACACCAGTTTTCTAATTAGTCCTACCACACATCTCTTTCCCCTTTCGAGTCAATCGAGAAGTCGTGGGGTAAGTATTAAAGTTACTTTGATACTGTAATATGGAATATATGATAAATTAATCAAAGCATATTATTATGTATCAATGAAACTAATCTAGAGCAAAGAAAAATAAGAAATTGCAAAAAATGACAAAAAATGCGTGAATCCCCCTAGGGGGGATAGGGAATGGGCTCGAAAGAGCCTATTCTGAGAAATTTTTTATTATATGCTGTTACAATATCATTAAACTGATCTGAATCCTTTTGGTTATTATACAAGATGAAACCAAGATCTTACAAATTTTCCAAAATTAAAATTACAGTCAAAAGGGAGACCCCTCGGGGGATTCAGATGATCCAAAAGCCACTTTCGAATAGAAGCTTCTCCTCTTTCTGTTATGCCTAATAAACAACAGCAATATTATTAGAATGAAATTTTCCCAAAATAACTTTGAAAGTACCTTTGGGTCAGCCTACTTTAAACAAAAAAAAACTAAGTTAAAAGTAGTTAGAACAGTAAAAAAGGAACAAAGGAAAGAAATATTTCCTTGGGATCTTGGATTTCTATTTGGGAATCCAATGATATGTGCACTAATTGCTGGATTTTATCTTTTAGAAATAGAAACAGAAATCTAATGCATGCAAACTATGGATTCTCTTTAAATTGCCATGCAAAATGGATGATTTCCCTAAACTAGATCTAGAATGCTTTATGAAACTTTTTAAGAATGAGATCTAGATTATGAGTCTTGAAATAATAGATCTATGTAAGTTTTAAATTAAGATAATAGATCTAAATAATGATAAATCTTGTAAAAAAAGTAACCAGGTAAAAAAATTGATTTTTGAAGGAGGAAGAGAGAGAGAAAGAGTGCTGGAAGCCTAGAGTCTTCTTTGGTGGAACACTGAGGGACTATGTCCTCCAAAAGATCCCAAATATGAGGAATATGCAAACCATGTCAACCCCTTCTATAAGTGAGATCACCTACAACTTAGAAATTCTTGCACAAACAGATGGTTAAAACATAGGTGTTGCTGGAAAAAGATAATTGGAAAGCATGCAATTAAACTTAAAATACATGAAACTCCAAGATATCTAAAACAATCGAATAGTAAGAGCATAAAACAAAATAGAATAATCTCTTACCCTAACAGGAGGGAGCTCTCTCCTTCAAGGCCAACAATTAACCAGCTGAAAGAAAAGATAAATAACACAAATTATACCTCCCAAGCACTTGACAGTCACCATCCACACATGAAGAGCATTACACCATAGATCTTGCCTCCAAAGATTCTTTATTCCAAAATAGTAAACAATACAATACAATAGCAACAACTTCTCAATACGGCTCTAACTAGCTTAGAAAAGGAAAACTGAGCTTTATTTATAGCAAAAATAGGAAATCTAGCCCAGGGGGGGCGCAATTCCCAAGGAGAGAGAGAGATTGTACTGCATGTGGAGTCAATATGAGCTTGATCTGAGTCTATCTGAGTCTCACTGAGTGAAACTATCAATCGAAGAGTAGATATTCCTAACACCTCAACCTGCTAACTGAAACATCCACCAAAACTCATCTAGATGAGCCCACACATGTGGAGGAGAGAGGGAGGGCATAATTCCCAAGATTGCATGCATAAATGTACTCTTTGTTCATCCTAGATCACCTCCTTTTGTCAAGGGATGGTCAAATCTAGTCAATCCCAAGCCGATGAGACTGATTTCAGTTAAATCAGAGCAAATCCCAATGATTTAGGATTTTGAATTTTCTCCATTATTTAATTAATTTATTAATTAAAATAATCAATATTTGATTTTTACGGATTTTTTACTTGAGTGATGGAAAAATCACTCAAAACATAGAAAAAGTGGGCCTATGGGTTTACATGGGGCTCTGAGCTTGAAAATGAGCACCCCCATGACTGAAACTGATTTTCGAGCTCATTTTTATTATAAAACCATTTTTTCCAATTAGACTATTAAAAAATAGCCTAAGTTTTGTGGAAAAATTAAAATTAAAAATTAAAAAAAATAAAAATCTAGGGGGACTTAGGCATGCTCATATGACTCGACCATGATGCCTAACATGTTTATACATTGACCCATAGACTCTAACAACCTCAATAGGCCTAAATTCCAAGCCGACCACCCCAACTTTGGAGGTATTGAGTGAAAAACTCAAAAATTATGACTCGTTTATTCAACAACCAATTATAACTAAGGGAAAAAGCACCCTGGGCTGATCGGATTGAAAATAAATTCTAAGAGACTGAGTCTTTTATAGACATTATCATGCTAGAACATTTTATTACAACTCCCTTATGGGGTATGAACATGTGATATAGTATAACAAGCACTTCCATAAGCAATTCTGAAGGTCTTCTGAAGTCTGAACAAATCATCTTAGTCTAGTTCACCAGGCTTACTTGATAAAAAACCACTAAGTACAACTTAGGTGATAACATCTGGCTCCAACTACGGGACGTGTGCTTGATCTAGTCATAGGATAAGGAGAGGATACAAGAAACCAAAATCTTTGGTTTATACACCTTGTAAAAACATCTCAACTTGACAAGAAAACCTCAGTAGCACAAGATTTATATAAAAACCAAATGAACCATTAAGCTGATTTATTTAAACAAAATAAATGTAACTAACTAATGAAAAAAAGGTTTTATTTTAGCTAAGTACAAAACAAAAATGAAAAAAGTAAATGCTCTTTTTCAAGGAGCGTATTTTCCTACTCTAAGCCTGATATAAAAAGGGTTAAGTGTAATCAGAAATCCAATGTAACCACTTAAGAATTTTATGAACATAAAAAAAAAATCCTTGTCTTTGGTTACCAGCCAAAGTAAGGATACTTTGTTCAGAAAATGAAAACCTGCATGATGACCCAGAATGGATGGGCTAGATGGGATATCATAGGCATGAATAATGTCATAAAAATTCTTCCCAAACTAGTATGTGCTCATGCATGATGCTTCTATCCATGAATTGGATAGGATTGATATACTAATCAACATGATGAGGCAGACTGACTATATCATCATATTGATCATCAAGGCTTACCGAATGATAACTCATTGTATAAGCACCAAGCTATTGCAAATCATAAGGAACCTCTATATGTGAAGAAGATGGCTGAGACTGATATTTCATTGACTGCATAACATCTGATTTTTCACAATACTTCTTCTCAATATCTTCATTACTGATACCTTTGTGCAACTCTACATAATATGACTCTAGATGATCATGTGAAAATTCTGAATGCTCTTCTTCCATACTATGATTTTCCCAGGCATCTACACTCCCTTCTATGGATGTATCGTAGATTGGACTTCCACAATTTTTTAAACAGACACTCCCCTTGCTGGACATATCATGGATGGGATTCTCAATAAGATTTTCACAATTTGGATTATCTATGAAATTCCAATAGTCATCACTCCCATCCATGTCATATGTGGGGGACTCTTCATCCATGGCATCATGCTCCTGCCTATCCATGTCTTCCTTGTTGGTATCACATGCTAAGATATAACTACCCTCCTCCTGTTCATAATAATCATCCTTCAAAGTTTTTGTTTCAAAGATATTACAAGAAGTTAATCCCTCCAAAACTTCATCCCTAAGTGATGAACATAGAGGAGTGTCATCATACACATCATAAATTTCTTCATAAGTGACGATCTCTGTAATGGTTTCCTCATGAGGGATTTCTGGAAAAATATTAGCATTGCTACAAACTTGAGAACACCTCAAATATTCAATGTTTTCAGTTTTGGTGACATGAGGAGAGTCTTTAACAATGTGTTCAATCATGGGTTCCTCATGAAGCTCTTCAATAGGATCATCCTGGGTGTCCTCATCTATAATGAAATTCATGGGATCCTTTAGCTCATTTAGGTAGGTGAGGGTCCTTTCTACTGCCATCATCATATCTCCCTCACCATCATGCCACCTCTCAAAAAACATAGCACATAAGTCTTCATGGGAGGTAATGCATTTATCAGGAAGACCACAAAACCATGTCCAAGCCTTCGTTTTCAAAGAATGAGCAAAGATTTACATCACATTATCCCTATGAAGTATGTTGAGTTTTTTCACAAATGAAAAAAAAATTATGATGTGACAGACAATTGAATCACCATCTCCATAAAAAGTTGGAGCCTGGGAATATCTTTCATCCTGGAGAGAACATTCATAGTTAGGAAAGCCCTGGATGCCCGAAAATGAAAAAAAAATATGATGTGACAGACAATTGAATCACCATCTCCATAAAAAGTTGGAGCCTGGGAATATCTTTCATCCTAGAGAGAACTTTCATAGTTAGGAAAGCCCTGGATGCCCGAGAAATCGATGGCAGGATATGCACTAGAAATTAGAGCACCATAATCTTCATCATCTATAACAGCTTATCAATAGCATATATCAACCATGTATTTTATACTGAACCAGAGCAGCCAAATAATGAGCATTTAAAGTTTTACTATGTCATATGAGCTCATCTACACACAACAAGTCTCAACAAAATTATGAGAAAGCAGGGTTTTATCCCTCTAGTGCCATCGCCATGTGAAAAATAAAAATAATCATTTATAAATCTTTTCACAAAAATTATTTTTTGCTTTTCGTTGTAAAAATAAAAACTGAAAAAATTCAGTGGAGTTGCCAGATGAAAATTAAAGATCTACTCTGAGCATTCATCAAACAAAGAAAAAACAAAAAGGAAGAAAACAAAAGTCATACTCTGGGAATAAAAAGATTTATCCCTGCCAACGGCACCAAAAAGTGTTTCCCCCTTTCACACACCTGGGGGGAATGTGGCAGAAATTTCAAGCCACTAGGTGTGTCCTTGGGGTCAAGTCTCGAGTAAAGGCTGTCACCTTGTTCTTGATTCCTCTGTTTAGGCTTAACTCCTAACAAAGCCAAGGGGGCTAGACCCTATTAAGTTACTAAGGCAAATTACTTTAGTATGAGGATGTCTAGATTGAATGAGTTGTTTAGGAGTTTGAAATTAAACATTAATAACCATACATGACAACATAGCAAAGTGAGCACAAGAAAGAACAATGTGGACACACAATATATATATCAAAAGATTTAAACATAGAACCAGTGCCTTAAAAATGGAGTCATAAAATAATCAAAGTAATTGCATGTGCTTGGAGTGAATGTTTTGCAATTGCCTTTTGGTATATTTTAAGTTAATGTGAAATATGAGTGGATTAAAATTAGGCGAGGGGGGACTCTAGATATACCCGAGGGGTACTTGGAATATGTCCAAAAATAAACCTTCATGGCTACCCGCAAGGAATGTGTGGGATGAATGGAGTCTTTGAGACTATGTTCATGATACACCCAAAGGTGTAACAGAGATAAGCTCCCCAAGGTCACTGTCCAAGAGTTCCCACTTCCTTTGGGTATTTTGCCACCGTTTACGGTTTGATCAAGGCGTTGGATTTTCTCTTGATGGTGGTTGATTGGGAAAGTTGAAGACTAATTAAAATATTCACTCATGTTTCTTTTGATGTAGCTTGACTGATCGGATGAACCCCAGCCAAGTGTAGAGCATACACACCAGAGTCTTGTCAATTTTAGTAAATTTTAAGGGTGTGTTCTTGTTAAAAAGAAGACCCTCCATGAATCTCTTTCGGTCCAAGTGGACCTCAATCAGAAAATCAAGGAGGGGTTAATTTTACTGCTTTCACATGAAAAAATAACAATGACAATAGAATTAGAGATACACAACACCGGTTTTCTAATTAGTCCTACCACGCATCTCTTTCCCCTTTCGAGTCAATCGGGAAGTTGTGGGGTAAGTATTAAAGTTACTTGGATACTGTAACATGGAATATATGATAAAGTAATCAAATCATATTATTCTACATCAATGAAACTAATCTAGTGCAAAGAAAAACAAGAAATTGCAAAAAACGACAAAAAAGACGTGAATCCCCCAAGGGGGGTGGGGAATGGGTTCGAAAGGGCCTATTCGGAGAAATTTTTTATTATCTGATGTTACAATATTAGTAAAATAATCTGAATCCTCTTGGTTCTTATACAATATGAAACCAAGATCTTACAAATTTCCCAAAATTAAAATTAAAGTCAAAAGGGAGACCCCTGGGGGGATTCAGATGATCCAAAAGCCACTTTCGAACAGAATAATATCCTCTTTCTGTTATGCCTGATAAAAGGCAGAAAGATTATTATAATGAAATATTCCCAAAATAACTTTGAAATTACCTTTGGGTCATCCTACTTCAAACAAAAAAAAACTAAGTTAAAACTAGTTAGAACGGTAAAAAGGGAACCAAGGAAAGCAAGATTTATTTGGGATCTTGGATTTCTGTTTGGGCAGCCAATGAGATGTGCACTGATTGCTGAATTTTATCTTTCAAAAACAAAAACATGAATCTAATGCATGCAAACTATGGATTCTCTTTAAATTTCCGTTAGAGGAAATTTGGGGTCTAAAATGGGCCTTATAGGAAAACGCGCTAACAATAAATTTTGTGAGTTGGAATTCAAGAACCAATAGAATTTCAATAAAATGAGTTAACCATAATGGTTGAATTGACATATGTTCTATAAAAGAAAACTACTTTTTTGTTCGTATTTTCGACATATCTCCCTCTATTTTTACTCAAATTTAAGGAGAGAGAACTCGTTGGATGCATAATTTAATTCCGCATCCAACGGGTACCCACACTACATACTTTTGACGGACCCTGCTGCCCCAAAAACAAGAAATGCCTGAAAAAACATGATGATGACATCATCATCACTTTTTTTCAAGTATTTCTTGTTTTTGGGGCAACGGGCTCCATCAAAAGTATGTAGTGTGGGTACCTGTTGGATGCGGAATTAAATTCTGCATCCAATGAGCTCTTTCGCTCATAATTTGAGTAAAAACATAGGGAGATATGTCAAAAATATGAACAAAAAAAAGTAGTTTTTTTCATTCTTCCTCCAAAATGAATAACTATTATTTTATCATTTTCTTTAGGAGGCCCATTTTAGACCTCAAATTTTCTCTAATGCATGCAAAACAAACGATTTCCCTAAACTAGATCTAGAATGCTTTATGAAATTTTTTAGGAATGAGATCTAGATTATGAGCCTTGAAATAATAGATCTATGTAAGTTTTACTTTAAGCTAATAGATCCGAATAATGACAAAGATTTTAAACAAAGTAACCAAGTAAAAAAATTGATTTTTGAAGGAGGAAGAGAGAGAAAGAGTGTTGGAATCCTGGGAATGTTGGTCTTTGGAGTCTTCTTTGGTGGAACACCAAGGGACTATGTCCTCCAAAATACCCTGAAGATGAGGAAGATGCAAACCAACTCAACCCCTTCTACAAGTGAGATCACCTACAACTTAGAAATCCTTGCATAAACAAATGGTTAAAACATAGGTGCTGCTAGAAAACGATAATTGGAAAGCAGCTACAATTAAGCTTAAAATACATGCAACTCCAAGATATCAGAAACAAGCGAATAGTAAGAGCATAAATAAAACTAGAATAATCTCTTACCCAAATAGAAGGGATCTCTCTCCTTCAAGGCCAACAATTAACCAGCAGAAATCAAAGATAAATAACACAGATTATACCTCATAAGCACTTGACAATCACCATCCACACATGAAGAGAATTACACCATAGATCTTTCCTCCAAATAGTTTTTATTCCAAAATATTAAACGATACAATATAATACAATAGAAACAGATTCTCAATCCGGCTCTAACTAGCTTGGAAGAGAAAAACTGAGCTTTATTTATAGCGAAAATAGGAAATCTAGCCCAGGGGGGCCCAATTCCCAAGGAGAGAGAGATTGTAGCTGCATGTGGAGTCAATATGAGCTTGATCTGAGTCTATCTAAGTCTCACTGAGTGCAACTGTCAATCAAAGAGCTGATCTGCTTGACATCTCAACCCGCTAACTAAAGCATCCACCAAAACTCATCCAAATGAGCCCACACGTGTGGAGGAGAGAGGGAGGGCACAATTCCCAAGATTGCATGCATAAATGTACTCTATGTTCAGCTCAGATCACCTGCTTCTATCAAGGGATGGTCAAATCCAGTCAATCCCAAGCCGATGAGACCGATTTTAGTCAAATTGGAGCAAATACCAATGATTTGGGATTTTGAATTTTCTCCATTATTTAATTAATTTATTAATTAAAATAATCAATATTTGATTTTTAAGGAATTTTTACCTGAGTGATGGAAAAATCACTCAAAACCTAGAAAAAGTGGGCCTATGGGTTTACATGGTGCTTTAAGATTGAAAATGAGCACCCCCATGACTGAAACTAATTTCCGGGCCCATTTTTATTACAAAACCAATTTTCCCAATTAGACTATTAAAAATAGCCTCAGTTTTGTGGAAAAATTAAAATTAAAAAAAAAAAAAAAATTAAAAAAAAACCTAGGGGGACTTAGACATGTTCATTTGACTCAAGC
>LPNX010896530.1:813252-858992 GCA_001517045.1 Pseudotsuga menziesii | reverse complement strand
GGTAGGCAAGGTTGGAACTAGGGTTTTCATTTGCTAAGTTCTTTTCTTAACAAGCTGTTTTCTCTACATGATAGTTGTAGCCTAGTATTGCTTTGGAAGATTGTTGTAGTTTCATATTGCTTTGGAAGATTGCTGTAGGTTGCTGTAGGTTATATTGAGTTTGACAGTAAGACAGGGCTCAGCAAATTGATTTTCTTTTCTTTATGACAGACCTAGGAACTCGTAGCATTGATCATTCAATACAGTAATAGCTTCGTCAATTTCATTTTTGTTTGTGAATAGACTAGAATTTATTGAAGTATGAGCATTGAGACTACTTTGCCCGCACATATAGTGTAGCAGCTCAAAGAATACATACCCTAGTTGACAATTAATTGAAGGTAAATTAATCAATGATAATTTTACCCAACAGCATATATCAACCATGTATTTTATACTGAACCAGAGCAGCCAAATACTGAGCATTTAAAGTTTTACTATCTCATATGAGCTCATCTACACACAACAAGTCTCAACAAAATTATGAGAAAGCAAGATTTTATCCCTCCAGTGGAGTCGCCATGTGAAAAAGAAAATTGTAAAAATAAAAACTGAAAAAAGTCAGTGGACTCGCCAGATGAAAAGTAAAGATCTACTCTAAGCATTCATCAAACAAAGCAAAAACAAAAAGGAAGAAAACGAAAGTCGTACTCCGGGAATAAAAAGATTTATCCCCACCAATGGCGCCAAAAAGTGTTTCCGCCTTTCACACACCTGGGGGGGAACGTGGCAGAAATATTCAAGCCAGTAGGTGTATCCTTGGGGGAAAGTATCGAGTCAAGGCTGTCACCTTGTTCTTGACTCCTCCATTTAGGCTCAACTCCTAACAAAGCCAAGGGGGGTAGACCCTATTAAGTTACTAAGGAAAATTACTTTAATTTGATGATGTTTAGACTGAATGAGTTGTTTAGGAGTTTTAAATTAAACATTAATAACCATAGATGACAAGATAACAAAGTGAGCACAAGAAAGCGCAATGCCACCACACAATATATATATCAAAAGATTTAAACATAGAACCAGTGCCTTAAAAATGGAGTCATAAAATAATCAAAGTACTTCCATGTGCTCAGAGTAAATGTTTTGTGATTGCCTCTTGGTACATTTTAAGTTAATGTGAAATATGAGTGGATTAAAATTAGGTGAGGGGGAACTCTAGGTATACCCGAGGGGTACTTGGAGTATGTCCAAAAATAAACCTTCGCGGCTACCCACAAGGAATGTGTGGGCTGAATGGAGTCTCTGAGACTGTGTTCATAATACACTCGAAAGTGTAACAGAGATCAACTCCCTGAGGTCACTATCCAGGAGTTCCCGCTTCCTTCAGGTATTTTGCCACCGTTTACGGTTTGATCAAGGTGTTGGATTTTTGCTTGATGGTGCTTGATTGGGAAAGGTGAAGACTAATTAAATTAGTCACTCACATTGCTTTTGATGCAGCCTGACTGATCGGATGAACCGCATCCAAGTGCAGAGCATGCACACTGGAGTCTTGTCAATTTTAGTAAATCTTAAGGGCATGTTCTTGTTAAAAAGAAGACCTTCCAGGAATCTCTTTCAGTCCAAGTGGACCTCAATCAGGAAATCAAGAAGGGTTTAATTTTACCACTTTCACATGAACAAATAACAATGACAATAAAATCAGAGATACACAACACCGATTTTCTAATTAGTCCTACCACGCATCTCTTTCCCCTTCCGGGTCAATCGGGAAGTCGCGGGATAAGTATTAAAGTTACTTTGATACTGTAATATGGAATATATGATAAATTAATCAAATAATATTATTATGCATCAATGAAACTAATCTAGTGCAAAGAAAAATTAGAAATTGCAAAAAACAACAAAAAAGGTGTGAATCCCCCAGGGCGGATGGGGAATGGGCTCGAAAGAGCCTATTTGGAGAAATTTTTTATTATATGTTGTTACAATATCTGTAAATGGATCTGAATCCTCTTGGTTCTTATACAGGATGAAACCAAGATCTTACAAATTTCCCAAAATTAAAATTACAGTCAAAAGGGAGACCCCTGGGGGGATTCAGATGATCCAAAAGCCACTTTGGAAAGTCAATGATATGTGCAATGATTGATGTATTTTATATTTTAAAAAGATAAATAGAAATCTAATGCATGGAAACTATGGATTCTCTTTAAATTTCCATGCAAAACGGACGATTTCCCTAAACTAGATCTAGAATGCTTAATGAAATATTTTAGGAATGAGATCTATACTATGAGCCTTGAAATAATAGATCTATGTAAGTTTTAATTTAATATAATAGATCTTTATAATTAAAAATCTTGTAAACAAAGTAACCACGTAAAATTTGGATTTTTAGAAGGAGGAAGAGAGAAAGAGTGTTGGAGGCCTTGAAGATCAACCGTGGAGCTTTTCTGTGGAATGTCGAGGGAATATGCCTTTCAGAAATTTTTGGACAAAGTGAGGAAGAAAACTAGATCAGCATCCTCTCTAATCTATGAACCTGCAACTTAATGCAAAGTCTTGCCAAAATTCTTCTGAGATTCGGTTAATACATAAACAAAGATATTAGAATAGCATGCATATAAACTTATAAAACATGTTGAATCTAGATCTCTAAACATGCTTAAAAAGGAAAGATATATCCAATAAACTTATTAACAAACTCCTTTTCTATCAAGATCATAATAAACTTATTATCAATCTTTAGCACTATATCCACAAAAAATGAGCAAGTTATGAACATAGATACAGGTTACCTCAGTAAAACATGGCAATGTTCATCCACACACACAATAGAATGACACCATCTTGCATCCAAAGCTTTTCTTTATTTCAAATGAAAAATAGAAATAGTACAATAGCTACAACACCTCAATCCCAGTTCTAACTAGCTTAGAAGAGGTAATCTATGCTTTATTTATAGCAAAAACAGGAGATCTAGCCCAGAGGGCGCAAATCCCAAGGAGAGAGAGACTACATCTGCATGTGGAGTGAATCTGAGCCTGATCTGAGTCTATATGAGTCTGATCTGAGTCTCACTGAGTGCAACTGTCAATTGGAGATCTAATCTGACTGACACCTCAACCTGCTAACTGAAGCATACACCAAAACTCATCCAGATGAGCCCACACATGTGGAGGAGAGAGGGGGGGGTGAAATTCCCAATATTGCATGCATAGATGTACTCTTTGTTCAGCCCAGATCACCTCCTTCTGTCAAGGGATGGTCAGATCCAGTCAATCCCAAGCCAATGAGATTGATTTCAGTCAAATCGGAACAAATCCCAATGATTTAGGATTTGTGGTTTTCTTCATTATTTAATTAATTTATTAATTAAAATAATCAATATTTGATTTTAGGGATTTTTGACCTAAGTGATGGACAAATCACTCAAAAATTAGAAAAAGTGGGTTTATGGGTTTACATGGTGCTCTTAGATTTAAAATGAGCACCCCCAGGACCGAAACTGATTTCCGAGCCCACTTTTATTACAAAACCAATTTTTCCAATTAGATTATTAAAAAATAGCCTAAATTTTGTGGAAAAATTAAAATTAAAAATTAAAAAGAAAAAACCTACGGGGACTTAGACATGTTCATATGGATTGACCATGATGCCTAGCATGTTTATACATTGACACATAGACTTTAATAACCTCAATTGGCCTAAATGCCAATCCAACCACCCCAAATTTGGAGGTATTGAGTGAAAAACTTAGAAATTATCAGTCGTTTATTCAACAACCAATAATAACCAAGAGGAAAAAACACCCTGGGATGATCGGATTGACAAATAAATTCTAAGAGATCGAGTCTTTTACAGACACTATCATGCTAGAACATTTTACTACAACTCCCCTATGGGGTATGAACATGTGATATAGTACAACAAGCACTTCCCAGAAGCACTTATGAAGGTCTTTTGAAGTCCAAACAAATCATCTTTGTCTGGTTCACTAGGCTCACTTGATAAAAAACCACTACGTACAACTTAGGTGGTAACATCTTGCTCCATTTAGGGACACATGCTCTGACTAATCTTCTGATCAAAGAAGAGGATGTGAGAACTCTGGAATCTCTGAGTCATGTATAGCAATTAAATCTTGTTACTAACATGTATATAAAATAAATCAACTGAAAAAACAAATTAATGTACAGAATTAGTCTATGGTGTACAAAAAAGAAATATTTTACAAGACTAATATACAAAAGAAAAAATTTCAAGGTTAGTACTATGGTACAAAACATCTATAATATAACAATATCTATAATAAAACAACATGATACATGAAATTTAAAAATATATGTAGGTCATGGTTTAGAAATTGTCCCTGAAACAACCGATGCCAGTAAAGGCATCAAACCGTCTCGACGAAGAAAATATTGAGGAGAAATCCATTCACTAGTAGGATTAACCTTTCTCCTTCTAGGTCATTTAGATAGAAAGAATTTGTTCTTGCTACTTCATCAATGATATATGGACCCAACCATAAGCTGTCAAACTTTCCATGTTTCCCAGGTTTCTCCCACCGTTTGTCCCAACGCAAGACTCTGTCACCTACTTGAAAGGATCCAGGCCGGGTAAATCTATCAAAGGTTCTCTTGACTTTGTCTGAATTTTTGATACTTTGGTCAAGGGGATTTCTTCTACTCTCATCTAACTCGATCAACTGGTTGATTCTGTTCTAAATGGCATCCTGATCTGAGCTAAAGGTTTGGAAAATCCGATACACTAGAAGCTTTAAGTGGACAGGTAAGGTGACATCTAGGCCATAGAAAAGTTCAAAAGGACTCCTTCCAGTTGAACTTTTCTTTTTGATTCTATCGGCCATAATGCAAACTTGGTCTTTCTATCCCAAGCCTTTTTATTATCACCAACAGTTTTCTTGATTATGGTCATTAAGTTTTTATTACTTGAATCAACTAGAACATTTCCTTGGGGATAATAGTTTGATGAATGGGATAGGACAATGCCGTACTTGAAACAAAAGGATGACATCTTAGAGGAAACAAAGCACGAGCCATTATCTATGATGATTCTGGCTAGAACACCGAATCTTGTGATAATCTTATCTTTTAATAAATCCATGACTACAGCATCGGTTTCCTTCTTGGTGGGTATCACCTCTACCCACTTGGTGAAATAATTAGTGGCAGTGAGAATACAAGAATAACCATTTCTCAAGTTACCCTTGAACTTACCGATGAAATCAAGCCCCCACTGCTGGCAAGGGGATTGGACTACTATTGGGTTTAAAGGCAAGGCTTTAATTCGTTGCTTTCTAGTGAACAACTGACACTGGGAGAAAACTCTAATAGGCTTGTGCACATCTAAAAAAAGGTTCAGCCAATAGTAGCCTACTCTAAGTATTTTATGGGTGGTTGTTCTTGCTGCAAAATGTCCACCAAAAAATCCTGCATGGAACTCAACCATGAGTTTTTTGGACTTAGGTTCATCAACACATCTAAGTATTAAACCATCGGGGTTTCTCCAACCCAAACCATCTTTTGTTAAATAATACTTAGTTGCTTTTAACCTTAATTCTCTTCTTTTATGGCCAAGTAGGTGATCAGGGAATGTAAGGTTACGGAGGTAAAATATGATGTTGGTATACCAAGGGTGCTGCTCTAATCTCTGAAGCTCATCTGATACACTTTGTTTTGAATCATTGTTCTGGCATATTATTCCTAAGGCCTTTTCATTTCCTTGGGTCAACATCTTTGCAAGACCTTGTCCCTTAATTAACTTAGTAGGTTTTATCTCTAAATCATACTCTTGAATCTTTGAAACCCACTTACCCCTGATTCCTTGACATTCTTGTTGAGACATGATATCCTTGACAGTTGCATGGGGTACATACCCAATGATTTTGGAGTATCCCACATAAGTTCTGAAATGTTTAAGGGATTTGAAAAGATCATAAGCCTGTTTATCCATGGTGGTATACTTCAACTTTGAATGTTGCAAGGCTATACTCATAAAGGCTATAGGTTTCTCGTGTCCTTCCTTATTATTTTGAAGAAAAACACCAGCAATGGTGTCCTCTGAGGCAAAGGAAAATACCTGAAATTCCTTAGAATAATCTGGATTGATCAAGACTAGGGACCTGGATATGGCATCTTTGATAGATTTGAAAGCATTTTTCCCTTCATTCCTCCACTCAAATTTAGCATCTTTCTTTAACAATTTTTGTAGAGGCTTCATTAGTTATGCTAAATTTGGGATGAATCTTCTTATGAAATTTATCTGACCATTGAAAGACTGGAGAGCTTTAAGATTCTGAGGCAAGGGGACTTTCTTAATGGCTTCAACTCGCTCAGGATCGACTTTGACACCATCCTTAGAAATGATGTGTCCCAACAACTTGCCTTCATCAACCCCAAAGGTTGACTTGGCAGGGTTTAAGGAAATACCATATTTATGACATCTTATGAAAACCTTCCTAAGATGACGTATGTGGTCAGATCTTTCTTTTGAGAAAAAAGTGAAGTCATCTTGATATATTTCGATCATTTTGCCTATAATTTCTTTGAAGGAAAAATCCATGGCTCTTTGGAAGGTGGAACCAACATTTAATAAACCAAAAGGCATTCTTAAAAATTTATAGGT
Organism: Pseudotsuga menziesii; assembly: GCA_001517045.1. NCBI lineage: Eukaryota > Viridiplantae > Streptophyta > Pinopsida > Pinales > Pinaceae > Pseudotsuga > Pseudotsuga menziesii. The sequence continues at coordinate 852,359 of LPNX010896530.1, read as the reverse complement.
GCCCCAAGGTGTGGTGAATGTAGTCTTATGTTGATCCTCTTTATTTACCAAGACTTGGTTATAACTGGAAAATCCATCCAACATGGACAACATTCCTGATCCCGTTACTCTTTGAAGCAATGTTTCCATGTCGGGCAATGGGTAATAATATTTAAGGCATGATGTATTCAGATTTATAAAATCTATACATATTCTAATTGACCCATTCTTCTTTCTGACAACAACTAAGTTGGAGCACCATGATGTATTAATTTGTCACAGTGGTCTAGGAACTGAAAACACAGTCTCACAAAGAATACAGACAAATATGCATAAAATTGGAAAAATGGTGCTACAATGGGAGTAACAGCTCTATATAATCAAATGAATAATGAATAATACAATACAATGATCATGCAAGATGCATGAATTCCAAGACAATTTGAATTCCAAGGAGGTCATTCGAATTGAATGAATGGGTGTAGCTTAATTGACTATAAGCCATAGTGAACACACAAGTTAACCAACTGATCAAGTCTTGATTGACTCAACTGAGTCCTAAATGAAGTTAGAGTGCAATAAATGACTGAGTCTAACTGAAAGTAGCTCAGACACATGTCACTGCTTTCCAACCAACAAGTGGTAGCAAATCAATAACTCCAATGAACCCCAATGAGGTTAACTGAAGTCAAACTGGCCATCAGAGGTGGTTGGAGGTGCCCCCATTGACTCCAATTCATTAAATATTAATAAAATAATTAATATAATGAATGGAGGTTCCTTTACCACTCATCTTAACTGATTGTAACCATTAGTTATCAGTTTGGTGCATTTATGGCACTCAAATCACCCCTAGAGTGCTCCAGTTAGCCTCCCCGAATGAAGGAGAAGGCTTAGTTGACCTCCTTAACTGAAGGTAGGAATGGGTGTGCTCATGCTGATGTCGTATAGTGCTCCTCTAATGCTAATTAAGTCAATAAAACTAGGATAGTGGTTTAACAAGGCCAAATTGACCAAATTAAGTGTGCATGGTGGGTAAATGTCTCCAACAACCCCCCTTAAGCTATACTCAGAGGAGTAGAAACATAAAGTGCATAAAATTCTAGGGCCCCAGCAACAAAGGCCATAGATCACCCTGTACAATAATGTAACTAAAAACAATGCTAAAAAAAAAAATCTAAGTGGGGAAAAGAGGGAAAACCCCCCCCTCAAGATGAACACTGAAAGTAGTTTGATGACCCTGATGAACTCACCCCCAACAATGAACGGAGGTAAGTGAAATTATTTTCTGAAAATCTCTTGGTAAATATTTCTGCAATCTGCTCATCATTTGGGCAGTATTACAGAATGATGGTCCTGCCATGCACTAACTCTCTGATGTAGTGCATGTGTATCTCTACATGCTTGGTCCTCTTCCTGGTAACTGGATCTGTGGATATCTTAATATCAATTTGATTGTCACAAAAGAGGATAGTGGAAAAATTACTACCAATATCAAACTCTGAAAGAATTCCTTGCAACCAAACAGCTTGGATGCAAGCATTCACCACTCCTCGGTACTCGGCCTCTGCTGAAGACAATGCTATGGCGGCCTGATTTTTTCTAGAACAGAAAATGGGGCCACCACCAAACATGAAAACATATCTGAAAGTAGACTTCCAATCAATAGAATCACCTGCCCAATCGGAATCTGTGTAACTAACCAGCTCTAGCTCGGAGTCTACAGCATAGTGAATGTCGTAGGTCCTCATTCCATGAATATACTAGAGGATCCTCTTGGATACCTTCCAATGAACATCATGAGGCTGCTGCATGTATCTTCACATAGAATTCATAGCATAATAGAAATCAGGCCAAGAATGAGTCAAATAGAGAAAGCTACCTATCAACTGTCGATAAATAGTGCAGTCCATGGGAGGTGTGCTTTTTCCTTCTTCAAGGCTGATCCCTGAAAGGAAAGGGAACAGATGAGGCTTAAATTCATCCATGTTAAAATTTACTAATAGTTTTTATATTTATTTGGACTGAGTGATCATTATCCCATCAAAATTTTGCTCAATTTCGAGCCCTAGAAATTGCTTCAAGAACCCCAAATCGCTCATTTCAAATGCACTGTGGAGAGCAGTTTTGATAACTGAAATATAAGTAAATGTGCTACCTGTAATCAGTAATTCATAAAAATATAAAACTATAATAATCAAATTACCATCATAACTCTGTATATACACATTTGGATCTGATTTACACCTTTGGAAGTTTTGCGAGAGAAGGAAGGCATCCATCTTGGAATACCACTATCTTGGGGCCTGTTTTAACTTGTAGAATGACTTATTTATCTTGCAAACAAAAGATGGATCAGAAATGTATCCCTTAGGATGCTTCATGTATATCTCCTCAAGAATATCTCCAAGCTGAAAGGAATACTTAACATCCATATGATGCACTTCCCAATGCTTAGATGCTGAAATTGCCAAAACTAAGCGGATGGAGTCCATTTTTGCAACCGGTGCAAAAGTATCATGGTAGTCCACACCTTCAACCTGGGAGAAATTTTTTTCCACCAGACTTGCCTTATATTTGTAGGTTCTTCCATCTTCAACAGCCTTAGTCCGAAACACCCACTTGCATTGAACCAATTTCCTTCTCGGAGGAAGAGAAACTAGCTCCCAAGTGGTGTTTTTCTGAAGAGAATTCATCTCTTTATCCATGGAAACTTGCCGTATCGGATCCTTCCGAGGATGGTAGTAAGAATTGGGGTCTAAAATTATCATCAAATAACAATATTCAGACAACAAATAATCAGGACAAGAGAACACGATACCTTCTCTTTGGAAATCAGATGGGGTTCTCCTTGGATCATCCAGATTTCCAATGTTATCTCCTACGGAGGAGAGTGTCTGTCGGGCCCAAGTTGGGAGATGGTTTTGTACTTCAAGTTCTGATTCAGAATTTTATATTTTATATACACTGATATCAGAAATTATAGGATCCAAATCAATTTCATCACCGCCAATTTCATCATCCAAATATCCAGTAGAGTAGGAAGGAAATTCAGCAGTTTTCTCCTTCACTAGTTCTACCTCCTGAAGAGGCTCATAAAACTTGACACTCCTTTCAATGATGATATGTTTTGTTTTAAAATATATTATCTTGAAACCTTTATATTAATTAGGATATCTTATAAATAGACATTCTATGCTTTGTGGTTGCAAAGCCCTCCTTTTATCAAGCGGAATTTGGGCCCATGCAGCGCACCCAAACACCCTTAGGTTTGACACCTCTGGCTTGTGCCTGAAATATGCTTCAAAATGGGTCTTCCCTTTCATGGATGAGTGTGGAACTATTTTATGAATATATTCTGTAGCATGCATGGCTTCTTCCCACAAATTTGCAGCCAACTTCTTTGATTCCAACATACAGGTGGTCATCTCCTTGAGAGACTGATTCTTCCTCTCCGCTACACCGTTCTGCTGGGGAGTGTAGGGGACTGAATGTTGGATCCAAACACCAATTTGGGAACATATATGCAGTAAATAATTACTGACATACTCCCTACCATTATCAAATCTCAAAATCTTGATCTTTTTTCTAGATGCATTCTCAGTCAAGGCCTTCAATTCAGTGATTTTTTCCAAGACTTCTGACTTCTTTTTGATAAAAAATACCTATGTATATCTGGAAATGTCATCAATGAAAGTTAGAACATACCGTGATCCATTCACGGATGTGATAGGCATGGAAATTCTGATATCAAAATGTATCAGTCCCAAGATGCATGATGCTCGACTTGCCTTCCCCCGATCGAACTTATGCTCAGGGTGCTTTCCAACAACATAGCCCTTGCAAATTTCATTTCCATGAGTCGGTAATGCAGTGAGATTTTCATCCGCCACAAAATTGGAGAACTTGTAGGCTTTTGCATGATGGTTTGCAAGGCCTTTTACTACAAGTTTTTCGGATGCAAGTTTTGTGATCTCTACATCATCCGGGCTAAAGGAGACTCTCTTGGGAACTCCCGTATGTGTCATTTGATAAACACTTAGGAGGTTTGATGCAAGAGATGGTACATACAGAACATTGGAAAAATAGCCATGCTTAAGATCTACAGTACCTTGTCCTTTGTATATGATTGTGGAGTCGTATCCCATGTGAATGGGAATGGATTTTTCGGTCTCCAAATATGAGAAAGAATCTCTTTCAGCCATCATGTGATTCGAAGCTCCAGAATCTATCAAGAGTGCTTTGGAATTTGAAGTGCTTGCCGTGAGAGCATGACCTTTTTCATGTTGTGGTTCCTGATCTTGTTGATCTCTCCTACGAAAGCTTTCCAAAATATTGATGTGATTTCTCTCAAGGAGAGAAGTAGATTCATCAAGTTTCTTTTTCATGCAGACATGTTCAGGGTGGAATCCCTTCCCACAGTATGAACACTTGCCTTTATTATTTCCATGATGCCCTTTTCCTTTGTTCTTCTTTGATCCAGAAGGCTCTTCATGCTGCTGGTTTTCAACTTTAGGCTTAGGAGCTTCGAATTTGGTTTTTGGGTTCTTCAGTTGCTTTCCTTTACCCTTCATATATTTGGGCCCCAATACATGGAGGGATTGATCATGGGAGGATCTAATGATCCCCTTCTAGACAAGCTTATCATGTTCACTTGTTAGGGACTCAATGAACGCATCGAGTGAAGGCATCTTCCATATAGGGGTTGTGAGCTTCCCCAAAAGAAATGTAGAGACAAACACTGAATAATTATCTCCAAGTTTGGAGAGTATGGTGATTATGAGCTGATCATCCTCCTTCTCCACCTTACATTGCTTCAACAGTAAGACAATGTGCTTGAACTTTGTGAAAAAATCATTTAAGATCTCAAAATTGGAAGACTGGAGAGACATCAACTTGGTTTCAAGATGGTATACTCTCGAATCATCCTATTTTCCATACAGGGTTTCCAATTTGTCCCAGATTTCCTTTGGAGTCTTCAATCCGAAGAGATGGAAAAGAAGATCCTAGGAAACAGAGAGGCACAAGAATTCGAATGCTTCATCTTTCTTGTTCAAGAATCTAGCTTTGTTCGTCACAGAAGCAAGATCTTCTTCAATGTCCATACTGACCCTATAGATTCCTCTGGCACATAACTGGATCTCCATGTCTCCCTTCCATGAATGGAAATTGAACATAGTTAAGAGTTCTACTAAAGAATCCATTTCAAACTGCTGGAGCAAATGCTTTCACCTGTTAAAACCTACAAATCACAACAAAAGGGGCACCATAAAGTCGGGAAGCTTGCACATTTTAGGATTTCATCACACCCAGCATATTTGATCAAGCAAGCTTGATCAACAATTCCTATACTTAGGGTATTAAGTGGTAAGCCTTGGCTTCTGGTGCAGTGCTAGAATTTTGAGCTTTTGCTCAATTTTTCATGCAAGATCTGTCAAAAACCTTGTTTTTGAAATATTTGAGCTTCATACCACCATGAGATTTGATACCATATTAATTTTCCATAGTGGTCTAGGAACTAAAAACACAGTCTCACAAAGAATACATACAAATATGCATAAAATTGGCAAAATGGTGCTCAATGGGAGTAGCAGCCCTATATAATCAAATGAATAATGAATAATACAATACAATGATCATGCAAGATGCATGAATGCCAAGAAAATTCAAATTCCCAAGGAGTTCATTCGAATTGAATGAATGGGTGGAGCTTAACTGACTGTAAGCCACAGTGAACACATAAGTTAACCAACTGATCAAGTCATGATTGACTCAACTGAGTCCTAACTGAAAGTAGCTCAGACACATGTCACTGCATGCCAACCAACAAGTGGTAGCACATCAATAACTCCAATAAATGACTGAGTCTAATTGAAAGTAGCTCAGACACATGTCACTGCATTCCAACCAACAAGTGGTAGCGCATCAATAACTCCAATGAACCCCGATGAGGTTAACTGAAGTCAAACTGGCCATCAGAGGTGGTTGGAGGCACCCCTATTGAATCTAGTTCATGAAATATTAATAAAATAATTAATATAATGAATGGAGGTACCTTTATCACTCACCTTAACTGATTTTAACCATTAGTTATCAATTTGGTGCATTTATGACACTCAGATCACCCTCGGAGTGCTCTAGTTAGCCTCCCCGAATGAAGGAGAAGGATTAGCTAGCCTCCTTGCATTAAGGTAGGTGTGGGTGTGCTCATGCTGATGTCATATAGTGCTCCTCTAATGCCAATTAAGTCAATAAAACTTAGGATAGTGTTTTAACAAGGCCAAATTGACCAAATTAAGTGTTCATATAATCCCCATTAGTTCCAATTTTTATTAACTTGGGGTCCTTATCAGTTCCTATGTTTATTTCCATATAATCCCCAATTTTTATTTCTTATTTTTTGTTTTTATGATGATCCTGTCGACCAAACATATTTTCAAAAGATATAAGGCTACTTGGGATGTGATTCCTTTGATTATCCTCGCATTCCTGATACTCTTTACCCTCCTGTTGATAACTGATCTTGGAACCTTCAAAATATTGGAGATTATGGATAAATCTCAAGAGTTTATCATCATCTTTAAACACCTGCCAGTGATCTGCATTATCTGGAATTGATGGTCTAAAACTAATTTCCATTTTTCCATTCCCATTAATCATTTCATCTGAAGGCTGGAGGGTGGATGCTGCTACCACCAACCTATCTGCTAACCCATTCATTTCCCTAGGGACCTTTTGAATGTTAAGTACATCAAACCATTCGATGGTGTCCCATATGGCATTTTGATACTTCCTTAGTATGTCATTTTTGCATTGATACTAATTCTTAATATGGAGGAAAACTAACTCTGAATCACCTTTTAAGTTCAACATATTTATCCCCATGTCTTTAGCAGTTTCTAACCCTAGAAGCAATGCCTCGTACTCAGCTAGATTGTTTGATGCTTCAAACTCTAACCTGAAAACAAAGTTGTAGACTTTATTTGAAGGAGAGATGATCACAATTCCCACACCCTTTCCGGCTTTGGAATAAGCACCGTCAAAGTACATTTGCCAAATTTCACCTATCTTTTCATCTTTAATGTTTTCCTTAATAGGGGCCATGAAATTTGACAAGATAGCATAGTTTCCAAACTCATCAGTGAAATGAAAAAATTCATTTCCAGGATTTTTAGGGTTTTCTACATGTCGTTTCATTATCTTCTCTCTATGGAGTATCACCCTAGTGTTTTCTAATGAAGGTATAGTAGCATATGTCCAATCCATTTCAATGTACCCACCAATATTTGCGGCCCACTTTCTGGATAGAAACATACCCCAATTATCTGGAACATCTATCACTACCACATCCATCGACATGTCAATGTCAGGATACTTGGCCAACTTAACATGTAGATTTAAGATTATCCCTACCACTTCAACTTATCTTTCATCCATTGCACAAACATTATTGTAAGGTTGGGTGATCCTTAGATTTAGTTGTTCCATTACTTTTCTTGTCATGACATTCGATGAAGAACCTAAATCTAACATGCAGTTACGAAGGAGAAGGTTATCAACAAATAGAGAGACATAAAAAGGTGGGTGGTCTTCTCTTCTTGGATCAACAATGTTGAGGACTATAGGTATATCCATAGGTTCAATACAGTCGGCTTCAAATATAGAATTATTATTAGGGAGAGGATCCTCTTCGACAATGTTATGAGTTTTACTTTGACTATCCTCTATGGCTTTAAACAACTTTTCTTTTTGACCAACAATTTTAAGGACATCAGTTGCATAAACATGAATCTTATCATTACTTAACCATTCTCCCGTGTCAATATTTGATTCAGGGATAACATGAGGATCTAGGAGAGGAGGAGTGGTTACCTTTGGATTGTACTATTTAGATGGTGATGGATTCTCCTTTATTTGATAAACTATACCCTTGAATCTATCCTTCTTCATTTCCTGAATTCTTTTCGAAGTAGGCATTTCACCATATAAGTTGGAAAGGAGGTCCTTCTCATAACTATAATCCACGGCCTATTGCCAATGATGGTACAATAAAGGGTAGGTTTGGCCTACCATGTACACATGATCTGACTCGCTTGACATTGTTTCCTGACTACTAACCTCAGGAAGTCCATGTTCCATAACGTGGTTTGCAACATAACACGTGCTTTCTTGGTGGAATTGTTCACAAGGTTTACACCAAGGAATTACTTCCTCTACCATGTTAGCTGAGTCTAACTAGTTTATAATCCTAGGTTCTTGATGAGGATATTTCTTTTAATACATATGATTCTATTTAGGTTGAAAGTTCCTAGGTCCATTATTCCTTTCCATTATGATTACTCTATTTTGCATATGATTCAATTGTGCAGAAAGATTTGCCATTAGTTGGTTTTGACTAGTAACCAAGTTTTTTATCATGTTCGTCACCTTTTCCATGGGATATTTAGAAGTACCCTTTTCTTCTGATTCAATAGCTTTACCATTCTCTTTTTTGTAGGAAGTGTTTCCCCTAGTGTAACCTGGAATGTTGGATTTTCCTGAAAATTGCATATTCTTTTTTATTTTCTTGGCTATATCTTGGGCATTTTTTAGGTCAGCCAGTTCCTTGTCTCTCAACCGGTACCTTAAGTCACCGATGAAAGATTCAATGTAAGAAATGAGGATAGAGGCATATTTTGGCTTGATATCTCTAGGAAGTTCCACAATCACCTGCCTAAATTTAGTGTTAAATTCATCCATGGTTTTGTTCTCCATCTTCTTTATGCTATGAAGGGTAGCAAGCAAATGTCTTGGTTCCTTCTTTTCTCTCCATTTCTTCTTAAAACCATCTTGAAATTCACTAAGAGTTTTATATGTATTATCATCTAGATCGAGGTACCATTCTCCAGTATCATCTTCTAAGGATAAAGAAAAGAGATTCATTTTGACATCGTCATGGTCATGGGCAGGATCATTGCAATAACTGACCAGGTGCTTTTCAAACGTTCGAAGGTGAGACTTGGTAGTGATGGAATTGTTGCCCTAAAATATGGGGAGCTTCTTGATAGCATCATTTGGAATGGCATGGGGAGCACCTACTATCTAAGAATATTCAAGGGGTTTGAATAATTCTGTCATTTCTTGAGATTGGTGAATATGACTCTCTACAAATATGTGATGGATATCTGAGAGGGATTGGTCTCCTAAATTTTCAAGGTTTCTATGAGAGGTCTTCCTATTCAATCTTCCCCTAATAAACCTTTCGGGATCAAGGAGAGGATTGAATAATTGATGGTAGTTTCTTCAGGTAGAAATTCTTGAAGGGATGTTAGACAGTGGAGTCACCAAATGGATCGAGTTTTAATTTTTATGTTTCTTAAAGATAAGATCAATCAATTTTTTTATCTTTTTAGCTGTTTAGAAAAAATTTAAGCTAAGTCGTACTCAGTAATAAAAATATTTATCCCCGACAATGGTGCCAAACAGTGTTTCCTCCTTTCACACACCTAGGGGGCAATGTGGCAGAAATATTCAGGCCACTCGGTGTGTCCTTGGGGGCATATATCAATTCAAGGCTGTCACCTTGTTCTTGACTCCTCGGTTTAGGCTCAACTCCTAATGAAGCCAAGGGGGGTAGACCCTATTAAGTTACTAAGAAAAATTACTTTAGTATGATGATGTTAAATTGAGATAGTTGCTTAGGAGTTTGAAATTAACTATACATAACCATAGATGACAGGATGAAAAACGAGCACAATAAAGCACAATGTTAACACACAATATATATATATATATATCAAAATATTTAAACATAGGACCAATGCCTTAAAAATGGAGTCATAAAATAATCAAATGTAGTTGCATGTGCTTGGAGTGAATGCTCTGCAATTGCCTCTTGGTACGTTTTAAGTTAATATGGAATATGAGTGGATTAAATTAGGCGAGGGGGGACTCCAGAAATACCCGAGGGGTACTTGGAGTATGTCAAAAAATAAACCTTCACAACTACCTACAAGGAATGTGTGGGATTAATGGAGTCTCTAAGACTGTGTTCATAATACACATGAAGGTGTAATAGAGATTGGTGCTCTGAAGTCACTATCTAGGATTTCCCACTTCCTTTGGGTATTTTTCCACCATTTACGGTTTGATCGAGGCATTGGATTTTCTCCTGATGGTGGTTAATTGGGGAAGGTGAATCCTAGTTAATCTAGTCACTCACATTGATTTTGATGCATCTTGACTAATCAAATGAACTGCAGCCAAGTGAAGAGCATACAAATCGGAGTCTTGTCAATTTTAGTCAATTTTAAACGGCGTGTTTTGATCAGAAAGAAAACCCTCCAGGAACCTCTTTCGGTCCAAGTGGAACTCAATCGAGGAATCAAGAATGGGTTTGATTTTATAAATATTTTTTACAAAAATGAATGATAAGGAGAAAAATAAAAGAATCAAAGTACAAGTTCTCTAATTATTCCTACCATGCATCTCTTTCCCCTTGCGGGTCAACCGGGAAGTCATGGGGTAAGTATTCAAGTTACTTTTATACTGTAATATGGAATATATGATAAATTGATTAAAGAATGTTATTCTTAATGTATTAAACTAATCTATAGTGAACAAAAATAAGACAATGCAAAAAAAGACAAAAAAGGTGCGAATCCCCCCAGGGGGGATGCAGAATGGGATCGAAAAAGCCTATTCGGAGAAATTTTTTATTATCTACTGTTACAATATCATTAAAATTATCTGAATCCTCTTGTCTCTTATACATAATGAAGCCAATATTTTACAAACTGTCCAAAATTAAAATTATAGTCAAAAGGGAGACCCCTGGGGGGATTCAGATGATCCAAAAGCCACTTTCGATCATCAGCTTCTCCTATTTCTGTTATTCCTGCTAAAATAAAGCAATAATATTAGAATAAAATATGCCCAAAATCACTTTTAAAGTACCTTTGGGTCAGCCTATTTTAAACAACAAAAAAAGTAAGTTAAAACTAATTAAAATGGCAAAAAAGGAACCAAGGAAAGCAAGCTTTCCTTGGGATCTTGGATTCTTGTTTGGGAAGCCAATGAGATCTACACTGATTGCTGTATTTTATCTTTTAAAAACAGAAACATAAATCTAATGCATGCAAACTATGTATTCTCTTTAAATTGCCATGCAAAACTGACGATTTCCCTAAACTAGATCTAGAATGCTTAATGAAACCTTTTAGGAATGAGATCTAGACTATGAGCCTTTAAATAATATATATATGTAAGTCTTAGTTTAATATGATAGATCTGAATAATTACAAAGCTTGTAAACAAATTAACCAAGTATACTTTGGATTTTTAGAAGGAGGAAGAGAGAGAAAGAGTGCCGGAGACCTTGAAGATCAACCGTGGAGCTTTCCGGTGGAATGTCGAGGGACTATGCCTTTGAGAAATTTTTGGAGAAAATGAGGAAGAAAACTAGATTAGTTCCCTCTCCAATATAGGAACCTACAACTTAATCCAAATTCTTGCCAAAATGCTTGTGAGATCCGGTTAATACATAAACATAGATATTAGAATAGCATGCATATAAACTTATAAAACATATTGAATCTAGATCTCTAAACATGCGTAAAAAGGAAAGAGATAGCGAATAAATTTATTAACAAACTCCTTTCCTATCAAGATCGTAATAAACTTATTATCAATCTTTAGCACTAGATCCACAAAAAATGAGCAAGTTATGAACATAGATACAGGTTACCTCAGTAAAACATGGAAATGTTCATCCACGCACACAATATCACGACACCATCTTGCCTCCAAATCTTTTATTTATTTCAAATGAAAAATAGCAACAGTTCAATAGCTACAACACCTCAATCCCAGTTCTAACTAGCTTGGAAGAGGCAATTAGTGTTTTATTTATAGCAAAAACAGGAGATCTAGCCCAGGGGGGCACAAATCCCAAGGAGAGAGAGACTGCAGTTGCATGTGGAGTGAATCTCAGCCTGATCTGAGTCTCACTAAGTGCAACTGTCAGTCGAAGAGTTGATCCAACTGACACATCAACTTGCTAACTGAAGCATCCACCAAAACTCATCCAGATGAGCCCACACATGTGGAGGAGAGAGGGAGGGCCCAATTCCCAATATTGTTTGCATAAATGTACTCTTTGTTCAGCCCAAATCACCTCCTTCTATCAAGATATGGTCAGATCTAGTCAATCCCAAGCCGATGGGACTTATTTCAGTCAAATCAAAGCAAATCCCAATGATTTAGGATTTGGGTTTTTCTCTATTATTTACTTAATTTATTAATTAAAATAATCAATATTTGAATTTTAGGGATTTTCGACCTGAGTGATGGACAAATCACTCAAAACTTAGAAAAAGTGGGTTTATGGGTTTACATGGTGCTCCTATCTTGAAAATGAACACCCCCATGACTAAAACTTATTTTCGAGCCCACTTTTATTACAAAACCAATTTTTCCAATTAGACTATTAAAAAATAGCCTAAGTTTTGTGGGAAAATTAAAATTAAAAAAACTTAAAAAATTAAAAAAAATTAAAACCTAGGGGGACTTTGACATGTTCATATGACTTGACCATGATGCCTAGCATGTTTATACATTGACACGTAGACTCTAATAACATCAATAGGCCTAAATGCCAAGCCAACCACCCCAACTTTGGAGATATTGAGTGAAAAAATGAAAAATTATCAGTCATTTATTTAATAACCAATAATAACCAAGGGAAAAAACACCCTGGGCTGATCGGATTGACAAATAAAGTCTAAGAGACCGAGTCTTTTATAGACACTATCATTCTAGAACATTTTATTACAACTCCCCTATGGGGTATGAACATGTGATATGTACAACAAGCATTTCCCAGAAGCACTTTCGAAGGTCTTCTGAAGTCCGAACAAATCATTTTTGTCTGGTTCACCAGGCTCACTTGATAAAAAACCACTAAGTACAACTTAGGTGGTAACATACCCTAGCATTTTATTTTTACTCCTTCACATGAGTATAGATTAAGGGGGGGTTTTGGAGTCATTATCCAACCCATACATCTATATTTGGTCAATTTTTCCTAATTACCCACTTATCCTAATTATTGACTTGCAGTTATTGACATCAGCATCAGCACACCAGCACACTCCTTCTATCATGGAGTCCAACTAAGACTTCTGCTTTAATCAGGGAAGCTAACTAGGATTTCTCCTTCAATCAAAGAGCAATTCTGGGGTGATCTTCTTGTCATAAGTGCACCAATTAGTTAACTAAATGTTGTTTCACCTAACAATCAATTAAGCTAAGTTGGAAAGGAGCCTTCCTCATCTATTGGTCTATTTTGGGATGATTTGAGTTAACTTGAGTGATTTAAGGCACCTCCAACAACTTTTGGTGAATCAGTTGAGTTCAATTCACCTCATTAGAGCTGACTTGAGTTAGATATGTGCCCCCACCTACTGATTGACATGTAGTTGAGTTTTATTCAGTTAGATTGGGTCATTACTGTCTTCGATTCAGTTAGGGCTTAGTTAGAGTCAATTATTGTTGTGATTAGTAGTTAACTGATGTGTTTAGTGTGGCTAACTGACAGCTAAGACACTCTCATATAACCAATTCGAATGACCTCCTTGGGATTCGAATTGTATTGCTATTCATGCAAGTGTATCACATTGTATCTCTACTTTTGATTATTGAATACATTCTTACAGGTGCAACTCCTAACTACAGTGTGTTTCATGTCAAATTTCTTGTGCAATTGATTTTGAATCTCTATGAGTTGCACCTTGATCCCAAGATTACTGTGACTCAATTTTCATAGGAGTGGCTCTAGGGAGCAATAAATGGTCCAAACGAGTCAAAAACATGCAACACCATGCATGGTCGCCTCTAGTCAACCATTTTCCCTGGTTTATGGAGTGGGAGCACACCAAGGACTAAACTATCATAAAAGAGGGTGCATGTGTAACTAGAATGGTCAAATATGGGCGTTTGGATGCATTAATGGGTCCAAAACACCAAAAGGACCTTGCTAGATCAACACAACCAAGTTTTAGACCATATAGCATAAGTATGAAATAAATGAAAATGTATCCTAGGTGTATGACCATGGTACTAAGGTGGTATAATTATATAAAAACAACTAGTGGTGTTGGTGAAACACAACTACACTAACTAGATTCAGGGCAAGTGGGGACTTCACTTTTTATTTCGTCCCTTAACGGTCCAATGGACATGTGGGGACCAAAATATTGTCATATTAACAAACTGATAGAATTGAACACTTTACGTTGTGGAGTGATTATGGCACCCACCAACCATTATTATAGCATGGAGTATTATTGAGACCCACAACCTTAATATAGTGTATGAATTCCCAATTAGCTTATTTTCCAAATATCTCATTTTTAATCTACCCTCTAAGTAAAACAAACCTACTTATCTGTTTATAGATGGAAATGGTACTTTTTCCCTTTTGTTGTTGACAATCAAAACATGAACTGTGTCATTTGATCTAGAATTTTTAGAGTTAGTTAGAAACTTGCAGTGGTTATTAGAAATATGAGCATACACTAACAAGAATAGAAATCACATTAATGCATCATCACACATATAATTAGAAATACTCTTTTAAAGGCTATTTTTTCTCAGATAAACTAATGAGGTGTTTGTTTCATGTGCTTGAAATTCTTGAAAGCATGCAAAATGTGGTAAAAATGTTTTAGCACCCTCATTGAATGCAAAATCCTAGATATAAAATGGCATAATGTCCACATCTTATATCAAACATGCCCTATACATATTATATACAATCATGATGGAAATGAAGTATCTTGTTTCAACTAAATCATATATATATATACCATACATAAATAGATCAATTTTTGGATGATGTTAGCAATTAAACATCAAAAAAATCACCAAAAAACATTTTACTTTTGAATGACCCTTCCCAAAAACAAAATATTGTAAAACAAGTACCAAACCCAACAAATTCAGGTCACAAATAAAATTAATGAACTTGGGAATATGAATAAAAAGTATAATAGTCACGAGCTTCTCAATACAAATAGAATAATCTACCAAAATGCTTTGGACAACTCTACAAGAAGACAACAAAAATAATGACCATTCCAATATATCCCATCCATTATAATCAGTGTGCATTCATTTATATTACAAACATCCCAAACATCAACAATAACAGACATAAAATGCGAACATATACACTCTCATTAATGCCTTATATCTAATTATACTTGCAGAACAACATACTAATAAAAGAAAAATTTAAACAACCGTGTCAACTTTAGTTTGAATATATAAAAACCATGTAGCATCTCTACATCAAGAGTAGCATCCGCTAACAACATTTAAATGTCAGTTAATAGTTTAAACATGGAAATACATAAAATAAATCATATATTTTGAGCTCTATACCACTTTCATGAAACCAATACTTTTAGGATAGAATAAAACCCTGATAACAATGAATGAGACCTAATAATCAAAAGTGCCATAGAATTTAACAAGCCTAAAAAAGAATCCATGATAAAAAAACTATTGCACCTGAAAAATCCATTGTTTCATGGTTACCCTTCAGAGAGCCTGGTCAGAGATTCCTATGGTGACGTTTTTCCATCCTTGGGGAGACCAGCGCTTCTACTCAGTTATGACAGAGAGACGTTGGTGCACTGTCATGTTGAGAAAATAGCATCGACACCTTTTGTCTCTTGACATTAGGCATCGTTCGTGCTCTTTTCGGTGAGAAAAAAGTGTTAGAATTTTATCATTTAAGCTAGCATTATATTAGGATCTTTAACTGAGAGAATAATAAGCACATCAATCAAACACAAGAGATAATGAACACAATGTTTATCCTTAGGGAAACCATAAATGGAGAAAACCCCGCAACTTCCTCAGAGATAGAATCAGTACCAAAAGTAAAACTCCAAAACAGTAAGATGATCTCCCGACAGCAATAGCCTCTTTCTTTCTATCCCCAGCAACTTCTTCTCTCTCAGCTATGCGCTAAAATTGAGGGTGAGTGAGTGTGTGATAAATAGAGAGGCTCACTCTCTATTTATACTAATTCCAAACTTGACAATAAACTACTAGGGCTGACTTCTCTACGAGAGTCTAATAACCCTAGTGCCCCAGAACTGCGGGGACTTTAACCCTTGAACAATAGGAGGGTTACCTACAATGACTTGACATGACTTGTTTACATTATAGAACCTCTCGATAGGAACATCAGGGCATGACATGACTCAAGTATATTACAGACACATCCTAGAATAAATATCGGGGTACAATACATAAGAAATACAAGTGAATACATTCCTAAGTTACAATTACATCAACACTCCCTCTTAACTAGGAAGGTATTCTTTCGACACAAATTTCAGCATTGGTCTTCTTCTCTGTATTGACTGGATCATCTCGTCATCTTCATCTTCAAGTATTCTTCATCTTCAATTCATCTTCATCTTCAAGTCATCTTCATCTTCAAGTTATCTTCATCTTCAATTCATCTTCATCCTGATCTGGATCATCATCACTCGATCTGGATCATCACTGAGTCATCATCACGGGTGCTATCTATTGATTCTTCTCATCACAGGAATTTCTATAGATCTATCCCTTTTTCATACTGGATGTACATCTACAGAGCCAGTCCTTTTCATAATGGATGTATCATCATAGAGTTAGTCCTTTTTCATACTAGATGTGGCATCCACACAGAACCAATCCTTTTTCATATTCGATGAGTCTTCACAGAGCTAGTCCTTTTTCATACTAGATGTGGAACACACATAGAGCCAAACCTTTTTCATATTGGATCAGTCTTCACAAAGCTATTCCTATTTCATACTAGATATGGAACACACACAGAGCCAATCCTTTTTCATACTGGATGAGTCTTCACAGAGCTAGTCCTTGTTCATACTAGATGTGGAACACACACAGAGCCACTCCTTTTTCATACTGGATGAGTCTTCTTAGAGCTATTCCTTTTTCATACTAGATGTGGAACACACACAGAGCCACTCCTTTTTCATACTGGATGATTCTTCACAGAGCTATTCCTTTTTCATACTAGACGTGGAATCCAAACAGAGCTAGTCCTTTTTCATACTAGATGTGTTTTCACAGAGACAGCCCTTTTTCATGCTGGATGTGGAATCCACACAGAGCTAGTCCTTTTTCATACTAGATGTGTCTTCACAAATCCATCCCTTTTTCATGCTGGATGTGGAATCCACATAGAGCTAGTCCTTTCTTATACTAGACGTGTCTTCACAGAGCTAGCCCTTTTTCATGTTGGATGTGGAATCCACACAGAGCTAGTCCTTTTTCATACTAGATGTGTCTTCACATAGCCATCCCTTTTTCATGCTAGATGTGGAATCATCACATACATATGAAAATGGAAGGAACCAATCCTCTCACCATGTCACAGCTCTTACATCTGACCATGGAAGGAACCAATACTCTCATCATGTCGAAAGGACACAGCACTAACATCTGACCATGGAAGGAACCAATCCTCTCACCATGTCAAAATGGCACATCACTTACATCTGAACATGGAAGGAACCAATCCTCTCATCATGTCAGAAGGGCTCAGCATGGACACATCACTTCCTCTTGGGAGGAATCTTGATCTGGAGAACACCAAGCTTCTCCCTAAAGTACTCAAAATTCACCCTAGCCAATGGCTTAGTCAACTCATCAGCTATCTGTTCATCCATTGCAACATACTGGAGTTTCATTGCTCCTCTCTGCACCATATCCTTGATATAGTGATACTCAATCTCAATATGCTTCGAATTGTCATGGAACACTGGGTTCTCTGACAACTTCACACAACTCTAGTTGTCGCAATATATACAAGTAGCATATATCTGGAGATCAAATAAATCAGACAGTAGCTTCCTCAGCCATACTACCTCACAACTAGATGAACAAGCTGCAACATAATCTGCTTCAGCTGTACTCAGTGCCACACAGGATTGCTTCCTACTAAACCAAGATATCACACCTGATCCCATACTGAAGTAGCACCCTAAAGTGCTCTTCCTATCGATGGAATTTCCTTCCCAATATGAATCAACATAACCTTCTAGGTTAATCTTCTGATCAGTCTCATACTTGAGCCCACAATCAACTGTACCCTTCAGGTACCTTAGAATATTCTTTGCAGTAATCAAGTGAACATCTATCGGATTTGTCAGGAATTGGCTCAAGGTGTTCACAACAAAGCAAATATCTGGTCTCGTGTTTGTCAGGTACATCAAGGACCCAATCATATGACGATACATCGTGGCATCAACCGACTCATATGAAGCATCAATTAATATCTTTGGGTTTGATGCCATAGGTGTGGTTAATTCCTTGCAGTCCATCATCCCAAATCTCTTTAGGATCTCTACTGCATACTTCCCTTGTCCAAGGAAAATTCCATTTGCATTCTGCCACACCTCTATGCCTAGGAAATAATGCATCATACCCAAGTCCTTCATTTTGAACTCAGCAGCAAGCTTTCTCTTTGTATTAGCAATCAACCCATCCATACCTATTACAAATACATCATCTACATACAGTAGGAGCATCACTGGGTTTCCATCTTCAACCTTGTAGTAAAGGTTGGAATCTGCTTTACTCTTGGTAAAGCCCAAACTGGATAGAAAGCTGTCAATTCTACCATACCATGTCCTGGGTTCCTGTTTCAAGCTGTACAGGGATTTCTTCAATCTACACACATGAGATTCCCTGTCATGTGTCTCAAAACTTAGTGGCTACTCCACATACACTTCCTCTTCCACTACACCATTCAAGAAGGCAGTCTTGACATCCATCTGGTGTATCTTCCATTTCATCACTGAAGCCAGAGCAAGTACTGATCTGATGGAAGTGTATCTGGCTACAGGTGAAAATTTTCATCATAATCTATTCCTTCTTTCTGGGAGAACCCACGAGCCACGACTCTTGCTTTATATTTTTCTATGCTGCCATCTGCAGCATGCTTGATCTTGTAGATCCATTTGGAAGTCACAACCGAATTCCCTTCTGGTCTTGGGACAACATCCCAAACATCATTCTTCATGATCAATTGATACTCTTCGATCATAGCATCCTTCCATTCTTTCATTTTTTCCGCTTCTTCATAGTTGGAAGGTTCTTTATCGATGAAATCACATAATAATGCTACATACCCAGAGAAGGACTTGGTCCTCTTTCTTTCTCTGTGATTCTCTTTTGGAGCCCCATATATTTCCACACCTTGGATAACTTCTTGTACCCAAGCAGGTTTCCTCTTATGAGGATTCTTCTCCTGAGGTGTATCTACAGGTTCTTGAGGTTCTTCAAATTCTCAATTTTCTTCTTGAGTTTCTTTGTTCATGGTTGTGTCATGAATTATGGGTTCTTCTGTTTCTTCTGGTTCTTTAGTAGGTCTCTTTCTAGATTTGTTGTATGCTGAGTTTTCGTCAAATGTCACATCTTTTCTGATTTTGATCTTCTTGAATCCTAGGAAGTATATTCTGTAAGCCTTCAAGATTTTAGAGTATCCCACAAATATACCCTTCTTTCCTGAAGGATCTAATTTTGTCCTCTTCTCTTTTGGAATGTGTATGTACACTAGACAACTGAATATTTTGAGATGGCTGACTTCTGGTTTCTTGACAAAAAAAACTTCATCACGTGTCTTATTCTCAAGTACTCTGTGTGGATTATGGTTCTGTACCTACACAACTATTCTTGCAGCTTCTACCCATAGATGCATGGGAATATCTTGATAATGAATCATGGCCCTTGCAGATTCCATGATTGTTCTATTCTTCCTTTCTGCAACTCCATTCTGTTGTGGATTATATGGAGTGGTTAACTCCCTCTTAATCCCTGAATCTTTGAATAAGTATTTCAATTCATTCTAAGTGAATTCTCCGCCATTATCTGATCAAAAAATATTGATCTTCTTTTATGTGTGGTTCTCGATCAAGGATTTGAATTCCTTGAACTTGCTAAATACTTCATCTTTGTTCTTCATGAATTATATCCATGTCTTTCTAGAAAAATCATCAATAAAATAAACATAGTATACATACCCGCTTAATTAACTGGATGACATCGGACCACATACATCAGAGTGGATGATTTCCAATATTCCTTTTTCCTTGCTCTCACTACTTGGAATGTCTTCTTTGTGTTCTTTCCTTTTGCACATCCTTTGCAAAAACCATCATGTTTTGTCTGCATTTCTGGAAGACCTTCAATATCTTTGCTTGCAAGTTGTAGTGCTCTGTAATGCACATGTGCAAGCCTTCTATGCCAAAGTTCATTTGGTTCTACTGAGTCATGAACCAAAGCTTGTTCTGGTTGGCCCTTCAATTTGTATAGACCTCCTTCTTGTTCCCTAATCACTATTGCATCATCAAAATTCTTTCCCTTTGGCCACATAAGAACCTGGCCATCTACAAAAGCAACCCTCATTCCTTTTGCATCTAATGCAAATATGGAGAGGAGGTTCTTCTTTAGTCCTGGTACAAACAATACATTTTTCATCTTCATATAATTTCCAGAGTCTATCTTATAGGAGGATTCACCACTACCTTTTATTGGATACTGGTAGTCATCCCTAATTTTCACCTTGTGAGGTGACTCATGTTTAGATAGTTTCACAAATGATTCTTTGAATCCCATCATATGCTTGGAAGCACCACTGTCTATGAGCCAATCATTGCTTCCATGTGAGATAGTTCCCATGAGAGCAGAGATCAACACATATTCTTCATCACTTGAAGAATCATCACTTTCTTGTCTGATTCTCTTTGTGGAAGGTTCATCATCTTCTGCAGCATGATCATGATGTCTTCTCTTGTTTCCCTTCTTCTTCTTTGAGTTCCCTTTGTTAGGGAAGTATTTGGATATGTGACCTTTCTCATCACATGTGTAACATATAATGGTAGACCAATCTCTTTTAGAGTGTGAAATGTTACCTTTGGAGTGATGATGGCCCCTTCTAGTTTTCCTGGTATGAGCCATGAGAGCTTGATCTTCACTTCCCATCTTTTCTTCTCTAGCTGCTATTCGATCTTCTTCTTGAGAGAATTCTTCCAATAGTCTGCTGAACTTTTCTAACTTCTTTCTGGCAGAGATTCCTTGAATGAAAGAGTCCCATGCCCTAGGTAGACCATTCAAGGTGGTCATCACAATCTCTACATTCTCCACTTCTTCATCTACTGCTTCCAGTTGTTCCTTGATCTGAGATACCCTTGTAAAGTAAGACTGGATTGTCTCTACATTCTGGATCTTTACATTCTTCAATTAGTTTCTCAGATTCATATTTTGGTTTATGTTATTCCCTTCAAACAGTTTGGTTAGGGCATCAAACATAGCTTTAGGTGTCTTTAGGGAGGACACTTGTGGTATGAGGTGATCCTTGATTGAATAAGCAATAATCCTCTTAGCCATATCCAACTTCTTCTTATGTAAGGCCTTAGCCTCGTCTCCCTCTGGAACTGGAACCTCCTCATTGATATAGGAGTCCAACTCATTTTCTTCCAGGACCAGGGAGATCCTATACTTCTAGGCTCGGAAGTTATCAGCTCCCTCAAGATTTTCATCAAGCTTGGCATAATGAGACATCTTAACTGAGAACCTCAAATGGAAATATAAAATATTTAGATCTTACCAGGTCAAGATGTCGGATCTAGATTTGGAGCTGAATTTCTACAGTGTTGGTTTAGGAGCAGATTAGGGTTTGGATTTTCTGGAGTTTTGTCCAACCAAATGATTTGATCTTGATCTCTAAACTTTTACTTTGAGGAGGAGATCAATCCATGCCCGGGCTCACTGAAAAATTCGACTTCTGTGGAAAGCCCTAATTTTCGGCAATAGTGTCGGGTCCAAAACTGAAAAAACTTAGAATTGGATTCTGCTTCGATAGAAATATGTTCCCTAGGGAGGAGAGTTAATCCAACCTTATTTTGCTGAAAATGTGTGGAGAGAGATCCACAAAGTAGAAAGCCCTAGTTTCCACAGCTGCACAGTGTCTTCTTCTCAGGTTAGCTCTGATCCCATGTTAGAATTTTATCATTTAAGCTAGCATTATATTAGGATCTTTAACTAAGAGAATAACAAGCACAACAATTAAACACAAGAGACAATGAACACAACGTTTATCCTTAGGGAAACCATAAATGGAGAAAACCCCACAACTTCCTTAGAGATAGAATAAGCACCAAAAGTAAAAACCCAAAATAGTAAGATGATCTCCCGACAGTAGTATCCTCTTTCTTTCTAGTCCCAGCAACTTCTTCTCTCTCAGCTATGTGCTACAACTGAGTGTGAGTGAGTGTGTGATAAATAGAGAGGCTCACTCTCTATTTATACTAATTCCTGACTTGGCAATAACCTACTAGGGCTGACTTCTCTAGGAGAGTCTAATAACCCTACTGCCCCATAACTGTGGGGACTTTAACCCTTGAACAATAGGAGGGTTACCCACAATGACTTGACATGACTTGTTTACATTATAGAACCTCTCGATAGGAACATCGGGGCATGAAATGACTCAAGTATATTATAGACACATCCTGGAATAAACATCGGGGTAAAATACATAAGAAATACAAGTGAATACATTCCAAAGCTACAAATACATCAACAAAAAGCATCGGCGCCTTTTCACCCTAAGCCAAAAGTGTCGGTGGACTAAAACTATGAAAAAAAGAAGATGCTAGAAACTTTCGTATGAAATCCTTCACGGAGTTGGTTCCTATTAGCTAGGGATAGGTGGCATTCACCTTCCTCACCTATTGGGATGATCTCCTATTCATTTCCTAAGTGAATCTCGTCTAATTTTTCCTATAAATGAAGCCTTCATGGAGTGAGTGAGGAAAGACCGAAAAAAGCATCCTTATGTAGTTGGAGTGCGATCTACTTTAGAGAAAAATTTGAATGATTCTATCGGTGAATATCTTGTTGTGAGTGAGGAGTGTTGTAAGTCCATTTTGGAAGATCAAGCTATCAACATCAAGGATTTGGTTGTAGCTTTACCTTATTTATTCATTAATACAAAAGTGTTCCCCTTTCCCATACTTAATTCCTGCCAATATCAATTAAATATTGTTTGATTCCTTGATCACTAACATAGATTGTTAATTTATCATGTTTCTCTCATCTTGTTGTATTGTCTTTTGATATTTCTTTGCAGGTACTGAATATTGCATGCAGAACATTGAAACAAGGGAAAAAGCAGTCAGATATGAAGTATGAGAGTGGTTTTATGTTGAGTAAATTAACTATCTAGGGAAAGGATATGTTGTTGTGGTTTTTTGTTCTATGATTGTATCATAGAGGGTGGAGGAACAAGCGGTGTCTGCACTAGTTGCATAATTCCTTCAAACAAAAGTGGTGAATTTGCTGGGGATAGCTTAATCCATTTAGATATGGGGCAGATCCAATCAGATCTAGAGTAGATCCAGTTAAATATACAACTGTTGGCAGCTTTCTTACTTGTGAAAATTGAATTTTCTTCCTTAGCTCATTCCAGTGGATAAGGTGAGTGATCCATATTGTTTCTCTATTAATTGCATATTTTGGAAGCTACTTTTACTTCTATCAGTTCATCTCATTCCAGTTTTTGGTTCCTTGTGCATATCTCTAATTTTTTCAACTTATAGATCCATCAGCACACTTAGCTCGATCTAACAGAGCGTAGTTGAGCCACAGACACCTTTTTCCTCTTGATAGTTAGCACCTTTTCCTATTTTACACAAAGCATCATCGGTGCCTTATTGCAGTGGACAAAAAGCGTTGATCTCCTACCAGCGCTCTGGTGCATCTTTCTTCTGTGCGCCAAGCTAGGTCTCATAAATTCCTGCAAATTTTATTTTTTTGAAAATTTGTAGTGTGATTTGCTTGAGTGTTTGATTATTGAGTTTTTTTTTTTTGACAGTCTAATTCTCATTTGTTGATCTTAATTTCAAAACATTTATTTCCTTGATTAGTAAAGGAGTCATAGTGAGAAGGAATTGTGTAAAAGTACAATTTTGGATTTCTGATTTGTGTGGTCTAATCTCTGAAAAGTTTATTTTGAAAAATAATATCCTTAGCCTCTCTTAAACCAGTTTACTTTAGGTGCTTTATGTTCTTTATGTTTTAGAATTATATTAAAAAATAAAAAAATAAATGATCTAGCTTGTCTTGTCGATATAGATGCTTAGGAAAATCTTACTTTTGGCTTGCATGAGTCTTTATACAAGTAGGTATTTTTGGTGTGATTGAGAAAAATTAATTTTGATAAACATTAGAGGCTCTCTTTTCTTTGCTTTATTCAAACAATTAGAATTCTTATTGGTGAAAATTTTTGTGTGTTTGAAGAATTGCTTGTTAGGTCTTCAAAATTGAGTTGTTGAAAGTAGCATGGAATTGGTGCTTGTGAAAGAAGAAATAAAAGTCCCTTCCCTACTCTAGATAGTTCTCATCAAAGGAAAAAAGAAGTTGTGTCACATATAGATTATAATATTCATCTTGAAATACACCTCATAAACATTCACTAACCATTCATATAAAATAAATGGTAGCCTAGGCTAAAATTTATAGTAATTTGAGTGATAGGATAAAGACGTGTTCCGACGTCTTAAAACATAGGAGCTATCGTTTCATGCCTGCACTAAATCCTAGGGTCTGTGTGGTTCGTCCATGTACTGTCAGTATATAGAACGTCCTTTCATGTACCTTTTAGGTATATATAAAGGTATTTCATGTACTCAATTGTATATCGGAGGGCCCCTTTCAAACGGTTGTGCACTAGACAACACTAATATGGATTTGAGCTCCCACGTATCTAGTGTATATCGGGAGACCCTTCTAGGATTCCTTAACCATCTGAGAAAATCCTTTTGGTCATCTTGTTGGATAAATACTCTGAGAACAACACCCAGGGATTTACTACGCACGTGTCATCCAGGTAATCAGGTGTTCAAGAAAGGGTATGGTCCAAATCCTCCTTGTCGCGTTTCACTGTTGGACCCTGCGGTATATCATGATTTGCAACAACTTGACAATCGTAGTGAGGAACCGGAAATCTTCATCCCATCCTGTCATTTAAGTTTTCTTGTAGCCTTAGCTTTCATAGTACATTTTGTGTGTGTTTTCTTCCTTTTTGAAACCTAGAGTAGATAGTCTCAGTCGTCACCCTGGATGACCAACTTGTGAGATTCTTGTAGGTTGTAGGGTTTACCACCTGAATCTCCTCTTGCCGCGGAAGGAAACGAAGGTGAAACCATAGAATGACCATCTTCTATTGATGCTCATATAGAAAATGCAATTAGCATTTACTGTGGATTATCGGCCAAAACTAGAGAATAATTCTCTATTTATAATAATCCTTTGGTTCAATGACCTCTTGTGGATGACACCACCTTTCACTTTCCAATGAAAGGTCAAGTTAGCTCATTGAAATGGACATTCAATCACCCACTTGATGAAACTATAGAGGAAGAATATGGTCCAAATGCTCCTTTTTGGATAACTTCCCTAGGTCAATCCATTGCTGAATATGGGACTACTACAATTGAACTAGAGCTATTTGTACTTACCCCTTTAAGACAACTCATTCAGAATGCTTCGTCGCACACATATTTCTTCAAGAAATATATTCAGCATTTATGGAGCAAGGGAGACAATCTATGTATAAGAATTTTTTCTTCTCTTCCTCACCTCAAGAGCACAACCCCACCCAGATACCATGCCCTTTCATCACTTTGAATAGCTCCTGTCTCAGGGTCACCTGCCCAAAACTTGGTTACTCAAAATCCAATGCAAGCCTCCACTCCCACCCCACCTAGTAAAAAATCCCCATCAGTTTCTAGTTCCTCGATATCTTCTACACCTTGGGGGAATTCCCTATCCCAAGTTCCATCACCTACCGGGGGAACCATTTCTAGTATGGGGCAGAATTTACCTTCGGAACCACTTGCAGTAAATACCCCTCCTCCTAATACCAATATGGTTGTACCTTCTTCGAGGCAGGGAGAATATTCATGGGTCCAACCCATCATTAGTCCACTTTCTTGGGGATATACTTATTCCGAGAATCAACCACTTATGGTTCATCAAACTTATCAACCAGCACCGTCGGTGACAGTTTATCCCAAAATGCCTTACCCCAGAAATTTTTTTGTCCCTTGGGAAAAACTGAATTGGTCTAATGTCCCATCCTACAAAGGATCTTTTGTAAACACTGCTAGAGGTTATGGAGGCCCACATTATGGAGGATCCCTGAGAGGATCGGGATGACCTAGAAGACCTGGAGGATTTGGAGGATCCAAAGGACCTGGTGGACCATCTGGAGGACCACCACCTGAAGGCCCACCACCAAGAGGGATACCATCTAGAAGACCTCCACCTGGAGGCCCACTATTTGGAGGACCACCACCTGTAGGACCACCACCTAGAGGGACACCTTATGGAGGACCACTATCTAGAGGAACCCCACTCAAAGGACCCCAACCTAGAGGACCACCACCACCACCTCCTCCTGGAGGCCCACCACCACCACCACCTTCTCAAGGCCCACCACCCGTAGGTCTGCCTCCCTCGGGTGGCCCACAATCTGCTGGACCTTCTAGTAACCTACCACCAAATCAACCAGTCCTGGGGGAATCATCTATGCCTACTTATCAATATTCCTATGGTCCTATTAGTCCATAAATGCCATACTAGTATTACCAATATCCTCAACCCAATCAGAAATTACCATTTCTGGCTACGTTAGATATGCCATATTTGTCTAGATTGATTAATGATCCTATACATCACAATCCTTCCTAGTCAGCCATTCCGTTTATGTTACCTTTGGACATACCTAAATTTGACGATAAACCCGGTGAAGACCCTAAGAACCATGTCATGACTTTTCATCTATGGTGGTCATTGAATTCTTTATGGATGGTTCAATCTGTATATGGTTGTTTCATAGAACCCTCACCAACAAAGTTGTGAAATTGTATATAGATCTTCCTCAACACTCTTTCTAGTATTTTAATGCTTTAGCAATGGCATTTTTAACCCATTTTCAGTACCAATTCGGTGTGAGATAGGTACAGACATGTTAACCTTGCTTCAAAAAACTACCTTATCTAACATCTCCGATCATATACATGAATGGAAACAAAGATGTAGGTTAATTAAGGCCCCTATCCCTGATCAGTTACTTGTTGATTGGTTTATGAAATCCTTACTTTCCCCCATTGCTAGATATTTCTCCATGGGAGATGTTGTTATTCAGGAGCAGGCTATTAGTCATGCTCAATTCCTAGAATTAGTTTATTCCTAGTCCGATACTTTGTATGATTTAATTCCTCATGCTCCTTGTCCCACATTAGATACTTCAATACCTGCAAATGAGCTACATGTAGATGGAATTCTTGGTTCAGTTCAAAATCAAATGAGGACGAAATATACCAAGAAGAAAAATCAACCTGCCACACCTGTAATTCAACCAACACCACCACCCAAAATTGTCCCCCCTCCTATTTCTTCCTCCGAAGTAAATGCGGCTCAATCCACCAAATCTTTGGGAGGAAAGAAGAAAGGTAGAAAAAATCGAAAAAATATGACAATCAACAGGAAGGTAATAAACCACAAAATCCTGATGCAGATTTTAAAAATAAGAGAAAGGTAAAGTATCCCTTCCTAATCTGTGGAGGCGATCATTTCACCAAAGAGTGTCCTCGTTGAGAGGAAGTTAACAAATTTTTAAAAATTTCACCCACCCTAGTAGTTCTTGTAGACCCTTTTCCTACTCAACAACAATTGATTGAACATCAATCCTTGCCTGGGCTTTCTTCATCCATTGATGAAGTAAAAATGATGTCAAGTGAGACGATTAACCTGAATACTTGAGCACATAGTTATGACTCCCCTCCAGAAAATAAAATTGATGAGGTTCCATATGATAAACCTTCAGCTTCCACCCCCTCCAAGTAACGGTCTTCAAATAGATAAACCTATGCCTGACACAATTTTTCACCCACCCAAGAGTACACTTCACAAGTTCATTTTCAATCATAACACACGTGCTTCCTGATACTATAATATAGTAGAATATTTTTCCTAGGAACCATGTGCTATGTCATCCCTAGAAGTACTCCAAACTTGTCCCACATAGAGAAAACATTTGCTAATAGCGCTTGGATCCATGGATGTTGAGAATAGTAACATCATTCCTTTCAAGCTAGATGACTTGAAAATTAGGCTCCCACATCAGTTGGCTTTCTAGTTGTCCAGAAAGGTTACTAGAAAGAACATCCGTTATACCATTGGATGAGGGAGCCTCTACTTCGGTCATGTCTCTGTCATGTTGGAGAGCCATTGGTTCTCCTGAAATTAATCATTCGCCTACTACGCTAAAGGCTTTTGACAGTCACTGATTTCAACCATATGGATTAATGCTCACTCTCCAGATTGAACTGGGGGGGAAATCAATTTCCATTCATGTTGAAGTTGTAGATGCTACTTTGGATTACAACCTACTCCTAGGTCGTAATTGGTTCTATTCTATGCAATTTTTAGCATCATCTATTTTTTGGATTGTCCACTTCCCATTCCAAGTAAGGATTGTTACGGTATATAAGTTAGATTTCATTTCACCTGTTGCTATTTTGAATGATGCAAACATAATTCCACTTCTAAATACCCCGCAATATCATAATATTGGAGTAGGCCTTGTTAAACACTCTTCTCTCATGGGATTCTTTCTATTATCAAATCCTCCTCCTGTTTGGAAATATGCATCCATAAATATGATTTATACCTCTATCCTAGACAAAGGAAAATCCATTGTTTGATAAACATCACTTAGTCCTTTTGAGGAAATATACAATTCCATTAAAACCACCAATGACCCCATCATCAACGATCATTTGTTGGTGGCCTCCAATCTGTATCACCTACCATATTATCTATACAACCCCCCCTCGTATATAGATTGTATGTCACATACAGTCCCCTTTGATGAAGCCATCATGGAATTTATGTCCTTAGAAGAGATTCCTTGAAAAGATCGTCACCATAGATCTTCTTTCCTTCCCCCTTGCCATGTGGTAGAAGAGCCTCAGTCCCCGATCCTCATTCATGGTGTCGAATCTGAGGGAATTTATGTAATATTACCAAAACCATTCCAGTGGATATATTAGTGAAACCTGGTGTTTCAGAGAATATTCAAATAATCTAGAATTCTTCACCTTCATAGTTTCAGTCCTATACGGCCTTGTTCAAGGAATTTAGAGATGTGTTTGCTTGGACTTATGAAGAGATGTCAGGGGTTGATCCCTCCATTGTTTTTCATGGGATTAAAACCTACCCTGGTGCCAAGCCAGTTCATAAAACATTATGCCAGGTCCATCCAAGAAAAGCAGCAACCATTAAGGACGAAGTTGAAAAAATTCTCAGGGCTAGTTTTATTTAGCTCATTCCCTTGACTGAATGGGTGTCTAATATAGTTCATGTGAACAAAAATAAGGGTACTATTAGGTTTTGTATCAATTTTCAGGATTTGAATCAGGCTTGTGCAAAAGAAAATTTCCCTACCCCCTACATCGATCAAATTATTGATAACTGTGCAAGGAGCGTCATCTTTTCATTCATGAATGGATTCTTCGGCTATAATCAGAGAAAAATTATCCCTTCAGATCAACATAAGATGGATTTTATATGCCCATGGGGGACCCTTTCCTATCGAAAAATCCCGTTTGGACTGAAAAATGTTGGTGCTACATTTCAATGCGCCATGTCATATGATTTTTCGATATAAAACACATTGTGGAACCATATCTTGACGACCTTCCTGCTCATTCAAAGTAGTGAGATCATCACGTTGATCATCTGAGAGCTATTTTTCTTAGATGTCGACATTTCAACGTTCATTTGATCCCACACAAATGTGTTTTCTATGTCGAAACTGGCCGACTACTTGGATGGTATCCGTATTGACCCTTTGAAAATTGAATCCATCCTAGCTCTACCTACTCCTACCAACATAACAAAACTTCAAAGATTGCAAGGGAAGGAAAAATTTCAACGTCGTTTTGTCTGCAACTATGCAAAAAAGACACATGGTTTCATGCGGCTGTTAAAAAAGGATATTCTGTTTGTTTGGGATGAATTAGTGCAGCATGCATTTAACAATATCAAACATGATCTTACGCATGCACCTATGTTGCAACCACCTGATTATACAAAGGATTATTCCCTATATGTGGCTGCATCCCTTTCGACTATTGGTATGGTCCTAGTTCAGACTGATGAACACAACCAAGAACATGTGATTTACTATGCTAGTAAGAGTCTTCTCGACTCTGAAACCTGGTACTCACATGTGGAGAAACTTGCTCTAGCCAAGGTCATCATGTTCTAGAAGTTCCATCACTACATATTTCTCCACACAACTACTGTCTATGTTGATTATAACCCCATGTATTATGTCTTAACCTGTCAGGTACTTGGGGGAAAATACTCATGCCGGATTGTTATTCTCTAGGAGCTTGAGTTGGAATTTGATAAAAACCACTTCTAAGAAGTCACTTGTTTTTTCTAAGCTCATGTGTGACCTTCCCCATGTTACTAAGGAAAAAGATCCCAAATATTCATTACTTGATGAATTTTTTTTCTCATTAGCATGATTGATCCATGGAATGGAGATTTTATTCTCTATCTCCAAACTCAACAATATCATCCTAATTCCACTCGTGATGAGAGTCATCACATCTTCCATCAGGATAAGTATTACCTCATTTTAAATGATACCTTATACCGATGTGGCATTGATTTTGTATTATGACATTGTCTTACCCATAAAGAAGTTGAAATCATCTTAAATGATTGCCACTCTGGAGCTTGTGGAGGTCGCCTCTCTGGGTTGGCTACTGCCTAGAAGATTTTGCACGCAGGGTATTTCTAGCCTTCGATTTTCAAACACTGTATGAAACTTTCAAGAAATTCCTACCTTGACAATTTTTCACCTCTAAGAAGCACACTCATCCAACTTCGCTTCATCCCATCATAGCAGTTGGCCCTTTTGCAAAATGGGGCATAGCCTTCATGCACTGTAGAACTACCTCAACCCAGGGGCATGGATACATTATTGTGGTTGTGGACTACATTACTAAATGGGATAAGGTTATTCCCACATATTCCAAAGATGGAAATATGTCTGCTTTGTTCCTTTTTAACCATATCATTGCTAGATTCGGGATTCCTAGGGCTGTTGTGACAGATCATGGGTCACATTTCTAGAATACGATGCTGGTAAAACTGAGTACAAATTTAGGGTTTTGACATGATAAATCTATGCCATACTACCCACAGGCCAATGGCCAGGTTCAAGCGATTAAAAAAGATTTAAAAACCATGCTTCAGCGGATGGTAGGGCATGCCAAATCTAATTGGCATTTGCAACTATTTTCTGCACTTTGGGCCTAGAGGACTACAGTAAGAACTTCCACTGGTTTCACACCATTTCAATTGGTGTATGGAATAGAGGATACTCTCCTAATAGAATGAAAAATTCATTCTCTAAATATCGTTGTAGAACTTTTTCCTAACACCACTATAGAAGAAGAATAGTTTCTGTATCTAAAAAAGCTTGAACAAATGGGTCGTGATGTTGCTTTAGAAAATGAAGCACACAAGCAATGAATGAAATCCCAATATGATAGATATGCTCAACCCCACTTGTTTAAAGAAGGAGATCTGGTATTGACTTATGACCAGAAACACGATAAGATGGGGGCAGGGAAACTGGAATCAATGTGGCATGGGAAGTACATTATCAGTCACGTTTTGGAAAAAGGTGCATATGAGTTAGTGGACTATGATGGGATACCCTTGGGAG
Source organism: Pseudotsuga menziesii (assembly GCA_001517045.1). Lineage (NCBI taxonomy): Eukaryota > Viridiplantae > Streptophyta > Pinopsida > Pinales > Pinaceae > Pseudotsuga > Pseudotsuga menziesii. The sequence goes on along the minus strand of LPNX010896530.1, from coordinate 820,492 downwards.
AGCCCTGCAATGGGCTCTACCTCAAAAGATACTATGCCCAGGTCATCTAGCATAGGCTCTTTGTAAATACTGTTTATAGATTGTTATGTGTCTTGTTTTAAGAAGTGTGATTTTTTGTGTGAAATAAGAAGTGTTAACCCAAAAAATTACCTAATTAGCTCTACATCACCTACACCACACAAGGACATCTATTTTACTACCCTCATTGACCCTCACACCCTTGTAAAGGCTAAAAAACACCAAAAAGGGATTAAAAACCCATAAAAGAGCCTAAATAGCTCTCAAAGGGGCTAAAACCTCCAAAAAGGGGGTAAACCCCCTAAAAGGAGCTAAATAATGGCTGAAAAGGGCCTAAATTAGAAAAAGGGGCTAAAGCCTTGACCAAGGGCTTAAAACCCTAAAAACTCAGAAAAAGCTATAAATACAAGGGTGGGGGTCACTCTCAAAACTCTTCCCATTTTCCTATCGTTACTTTTCCCATGTGAGTGCCTTGAGACCCATATCTCTCAAGCCATTCACCCTCCTTGCTCCACTTGCTTCATTTGCTCCATTAGCCAATCCCCATTCCATTGAGAGGTAGCACCTTGAGCTAGGGCATGGTGGCGCATATTCTAGCAAGAGGATAGGTATAATGGTGTCAATGTTTTTTTATTGTTTAATCTAGTTGCTTACAACTTTTTTTTGCTAATATTTTCATTGCAGGGTTGTTATCTGTTCATTTTTGTAACATGTTTATTGTAGGGTTTTGTATGGTTCACTAACCCCTTTCCTGCAGGTTTTTCCTTCACCAAAGAAACCCTATCCTTCCATTCTATAGATAGAAGGAATCCATTTCTACATGTAGCAAGGGCCAAATCCCTACTATAGATTGGAAACCATACCAGGTCGATCCCAAAGAATCCCTAGGTTTTACAGTTTATTTTCAGAATTTCGTTAACCTAGTTTAGATTTTTGTTTATTTCTAGTTTAGATCTCTGCTTTTGTCATTTACATTTCCAGTTGAGCCCCCTTAAGGCCGACCTGAGCCCGTTTTGATACAGTACCTATTACTGTTGGCTATTCCCAGCTCTGCTTATAAAAAAATTTAGTTTACGGTCCAGATCATTCATATCGAGCCTAAAAGCGCGACCCAGTCGTTCATTTGAGCCCAAAAAGAGCGAATTCACTCCCAAGAGCCTGGTTGCTCCTGTTTTTGGTTTTTGAGCGACCTAGTCACCTATTTTGGGAAAAAATAAATGATCCCCTTGCTACATTTTCCCCAAAAAGGGTGACCTATCTCTCAGGGTTCTGTTTTTTTGTTGTTCGGACTGTGAGTGTGGCCCCACCACCACTGTCTAGCATCCTATCTGTTTTTGCAAGCAATTTTTCAGGTTAATGATAGATTTGGTTAGTTGTTAATGCATATGAATCTGTTGTAGGACTTAGCTCAAATACTATAACTTGATCTTTAGTTTTTTCACTTAAAGAATTGGAAATTAACCGCTTGCTGAAACCCTTCCTCCTCTACTCAGTCATCACCCTTCGAGGTATTCTAAGAGAAGACGAAGGGTCAAGCTCATATAGTAATAGGCACTTATACTTGGTATTGCTTAATACCACTAAAAATGGGTGACATGGAAGGTAGAGGGGGTGGAGACCATTGGGGGTTTCATGGCGTTCACGTCCTCCCTGTTGACCAACCTTGTGCTCGAAGAGTGACTTGAGGATCTACAAGTGGGCTTAGTCCAACTATGTTGAGAGCCCAACACTCTTTCTTGGTCGAAGAGGAAAATAGGGGTAAGGTAGTCACCTAGCAGGTTTGCAATACTTCAAGTTCATTATTGGCATGTTTAAATTTTTTTGTTTCAAAGGTTCACTTGTTTTTTCATAACAGGTTTCCCATTCTGTAATATTTGCAACAAACCATAAATGTGTGCGAAGTATCCACAAACCATAATTGCAGTCACCAAACTAATAACATAAATTTGAATGAAGAACATTCATACAATAAACATGCAAACCACTTAAGACAACCAAACTCAGTTCATGACGCCGAGCAAACCCATTAAAATTTATCAATTTACATTAATTAAAAAGATATGGAGTCTTTGAGGACATAATTCCCTGACTGCCTTAACCATGGGAAGTACTTAGGATCAGCCCTAAAACTCATTGTGAGGAGTACCATGGGAACCCCAAAGTAGTTGGCCACTGAGAGGAATTTCCAAGCGAAACGGGCAACGACCCCCACCGTTTGACTAGATCTACTGTGAGGAAAAATCCAAGCACTGTCTCTTGGCAGTCTTGGTGGCTGAGTGACCACCTAAAAGCCAATAGGAAGCCACTGAAGCCGGGGTCTGGAACGTCATTACCATATTACACCCTTTGATCTACCAACTAGACAAAATTGATCACCCACGTTCTTCTTCATGCCTAAGAGGCAATCCATCACAGTTCGAGTCCTTGAAACAACATCATTAAGACCATTCTCTATGACCCTCTACACTGTCAGACAGCCACACATCCTCTGACTCGGACTCAGATTCATATCAATCTGAGCCAAACTTACAGACGACACCATCTAGCCCCATGGCTAGTGCAAACCCAGATACACTTTATGGAATGGTCATTGGCAGTGGACCCATGTCCATGCCTCAAGTCATCACCAACACCCTTATAGGTGGTCCTAGTACTTCCATCCAGACTGTCCTAACTTAGTTTCCTCCACCTGTACTTACTAGTCAAACTATCCCACATGTCATACCTAGGGGTAGTGGCCTATCCACTCACACTGTCCCACCTGTCATACCTAGGGACAATGGCCCTTCTGCTCACACTATCCCACTTACCATACCAGGGGGTAGTGGCCCATCCACAACTGTGCCACAAGTACTCCTATTCATGCAGGGACATCATGTTCTTGTGAACTCCACTACCATTGCAAGTCCTTCCCATATTAACCTTGGGTCAAACCTCCCTTTCATGGCACACCTCCAATTTCCTGACTTGGCTAGGTTAACTATTGACTCTATCTGTCATCAACCCTTTTGGCCTCCCATGTCAACCAAGCTCCCATAAGACATCCCCATGTTTGAAGGGAAGGAAAGAGAGTGCCCCCAAAACCATATAATGACGTTTCACCTATGGTGCTCATCAAAAAACATCATATATGGTTCGATCAGACTTAGAATTTTCCAACGCACCCTCACAGGTGTTGCAGCCAAGTGGTACATTGAGCTACCATAAGCTAAGTACCCAGACTTTAATTCTTTGGCCTTTACGTTCCTGCAGTATTTCCAGCTCCCCGTCAGATATGATGAAGGGGTGGAAATCTTGCTATCTTGCTGCCAGAACACTGCGACCCACGTAACCGACCACATCCATGATTGGTGGCAACATCGCAGCTTGTGCAAGATCAAGCTTGATGACGGGATCTTCCTTGACTGGTTCTTAAAAATGTTGTTGCCACCCATAGCCAAGGACGTCACCTCTGAATGTACCCTAAAAAAAGGAAGAGGCCATCTTGAAGGCCCAGCAGTTTGACCTCTTTTACGCACAGTCTGGATACCTCTACACCATCATTCTATATGCGCCCCATGAAGGCACCTCCTATCGGGATGCATTGGGGGCATCCCATGCCACAGATGGCATCATAGGCTATGTTTCCCACCAAACACAATGTCACACAACACCACCCATGATGCCACTGCACCCAAGCAACACCCCTACTCTTAACTACCCAAACCAGCCTCTTGACTATTCAAGAATGGTGTCTCAATCTGGAGCTACAACCTCCTATGCACAACCTACGCCACAGCAGTAGGCCCATGCACCTACTTTCCTAGCACAATAATATTCCAGACAGATGACCAGATTTGTGGCACCCACATCCCCCCAAGTTTACTATGCACCACCAGTACAAGCTTCCCAAGCACCCGCCCCAGCTTCGCGAGCTCCTTTGGGACAAGTGTTTGCTCAGCAGAATAGTCCTAACCAACCAACAATGGAAAGCCAGAAACAACCAAGCTAGGAATCGAGGCAACAAACAACTACAAGGAGGTGGTTAACAACCAAATCCTCCCAACAACACTGAGGCAAACTGGCTAGCTCAAAATCCCTAGCAACCAAACCCACCTAGATGCAATGCTCCGTTACACACAAATCAACCATGCAAACTATGTAACGTCTACGGGCACTATACAATTGACTACCCCTTGTTGATGTATTTGTAACTTCAAAATGTATTCATCTATGTATCTTATGTATTGCAACCCGATGTTTATTCCAGGATGTATCTATAATGTAATTGAGTCATGTTGTCATGCCCCGATGTTCTGACCGGGAGGATCAATAATGTAAACAAGTCATGTCAAGTCATTATGGCTAACCCTGAGATTGTCTAAGGGTTAAAGTCCCTGCAGCTCCAGGGAACTAGGGTTATTAGACTCTCCTAGTAGAGGTCATCCTTGGTATGGTTTTATTCATGTTGGGATTAGTATAAATAAAGAACTGGAGTCTCTATTTATCACACAACTCATACACACTCAGGTGTAGCGCATAGTTGAGGAAGGAGAAGACACTAGGGCTAGACAAGAAGAAGATTACTATTGTCAGGAGGTCACTTACTGTTTTGGTGCTGATTCTATCTCTGAGGAAGTTGCAAGGTTTTCTCCATTTATGGTTTCCTCGAGGAAAAACACTGTGTTCATTGTCTCTTGTGATTGATTGTTGTACTTGTTATTCTCTCAGTTAAATATCCTAATAATGCTAGCTTAATTTTGAAAAACTAACATGGTATCAGAGCTAACCTGAGAAGAAGACATTGTGCAGCTGCGGGAACTAGGGCTTCCTAGTTTGTGGATCTTCCTCCATATATTTTCAGCAAAAGTAAGGTGGAATAACTCTCCTCCTTAGGGCGCATCTTTCTGTTGAAGCAAAATCCAATTCTGAGGTTTTTCAGTTTTGGACCCAACACTACTGCCGAAAATTAGGGCTTTTCACAGAAGAGGAATTTTTTAGTGAGCCCAGGCCTGGATTGATCTCCTCCCCAAAATTGAAGTTTGGGGACAAATTTCAAGACATTTGGGTGGATAGATCTCCGGAAAAGAAAAACCCTAATTTTCTCCTGAACCAGTTCTGCAGGATTTCAGCTCAAGTTTCAGATCCGACATCTTGACCTGGTAAGATCTAAAATCTTTTGTATTTCCATTTGAGGTTCTTAGTTAAGATGTCTCATCATACCAAGCTTGATGAAAAGCTTGAGGGAGCTGATAACTTCCGAGCCTAGAAGTATAGGATCTCCCTGGTCCTGGAAGAGAATGAGTTAGACTCCTACATCCATGAAGAGGTTCCAGTTCTAGAGGGAGATGAGGCAAAGGCCTTACATAAGAAGAATATGGTTATGGCAAAGAGGATCATTGCTGATTCTATCAAGGATCACCATATACCTCAGGTGTCCTCTCTGAAGACGCCTAAATCTATGTTTGATGCCCTAACCAAGTTCTTTGAAGGGAAGAACATAAACCGGAAGATGACTCTAAGGAATCAACTGAAGAATGTGAAGATTCAGAATGTAGAGACTATCCAGTCCTACTTCACAAGGGTTTCTTAGATCAAGGAACAATTAGAAGTTGTATATTAAGAAGTGAAGAATGCAGAGATTGTGATGACAACACTGAATGGCCTTCCTAGGTCATGGTATTCTTTCATCCAAGGAATCTATGCTAGAAAGAAGTTAGTCAAATTCAACATACTATGGGAAGAATTTTCTCAATAAGAAGCACGGATAGCAGCTTGAGAAGAGAAGATGGGAAGTGAATATCAAGCTCTCATAGTTCACTCTAAGATAGGCAGAAGAAAACCTCATCACTTCAAAGGTAAGAATCCTCATCACAGAGATAAGAATAGAAGGGACCCATCTAGATTAAGATGTTATACATGTGATGAAATAGGACACTTTGCAAAAGAATGTCCTAAGAACAAGGTCCACTCTCATAAGAAGAAGGAGAATAAAAGAAGACATCATGCTCATGCTACAGATGATGATGAACCATCCAAGAAAAGAAGCAGATATGAAAGTGAAGATTCTTCAAGCGAGGATGAATATGTTTTGATTTCTTCTCTCACAGGTAACATTACTCATGGTAGTGATGATTGGCTTATAGACAGTGGGGCTTCCAAACATATGATTGGATTCAAGGAATCCTTTGTAAGACTGTCAGAACATGAATCACCTCACAAGGTGAAACTAGGATATGACGACCAATATCCAATAAAAGGTAGTGGGGAATCTTCCTATAAACTAGACTCTGGAAAGTCTCTAACAATGAAAGAATTGTTGCTTGTGTCAGGACTCAAGAAGAACCTTCTCTCCATATTAGCATTGGATGCAAAAGGAATGAGGGTTGCATTCATAGATGGTCCAGTCATCATGTGGCCAAGAGGTAAGACTATCGATGATGCAGTGGTGATTGGAGAACAAGAAGGAGATTTGTACAAATTGAAGGGCCATCCAGATCAAGCCTTGATCCATGAAACAGTAGAGCCAAATGAGATTTGGCATAGAAGCCTTGCACATGTGCATTACAGAGCACTACCTATTGCAAGCAAAGTTGTTGAAGGTCTTCCAGAATTCCAAGCAAAACATGATGGGATCTGCAAAGGATGTGCGAAAGGAAAGAATACAAAGAAGACATTTCCTAGCAGCGAAATCAAATCCAAAGGAATCCTATAAATCATCCACTCCGATGTACGCAATCCTATGTCATCAAACTCACTAAGCGGGTATGCATACTATGTTTCTTTTATTGATGATTTTTCTAGGAAGACATGGGTTTACTTCATGAAGAACAAAGACGAAGTATTCAGAAAATTCAAGGAATTTAAAGCCTTGATCGAGAATCACACTGAAAAGAAGATCAAGAATTTTTTATTAGATAATGGTGGAGAATTCACTTCAAATGAATTCAAAGAGCTATGCAAAGAATTAGATATTAAGAGGGAGTTGTCCACTCCTTATAATCCACAACATAATGGGATTACAGAATGGAAGAACATAACTATCATGGAAGCTGCAAGAGCCATGCTTCATGATCAAGATCTTCCTATGCATCTTTGGGCGGAAGCTACCAGAACAACTGTGTATGTACAGAACTGTACTCCACATAGAGTACTCAAGAACAAGACTCCCGAAGAAGTCTTCTCCGGAAAGAAACAAGAAGTCAACCATCTTAGAATATTTGGTTGTCATGTGTACATAAAC
>LPNX010896530.1:793818-813210 GCA_001517045.1 Pseudotsuga menziesii | reverse complement strand
AAGAAGGGTATATTTGTGGGATACTCTGAAAGCTCGAAGGCTTACAGAATATATTTTCCAGGGTACAAGAAGATTGACATCAGTAGGGATGTGACATTTGATGAAGACACAACTTACAACAAATTCAGAAAGAGACCTGTTGAAGAACTTGAAGAAGTATAAGCAGAAGCACCCAGAATTCATGATACAACCACGAACGAAGAAGCTCAAGAATAAAATCGATAATTTGAAGAACCACAAAGACCCGTAGATCCACCTCTATAGAAGAATCCTCATAAGAGGAAACCTTCTTGGGTACGAGAACTTATCCAAGGTGCGGAAAGATATGGGGCTCCAGAAGAGAATCACAGAGGAAGAAAGAGAACCAGATCCTACTCCAGGTATGTAGGTTTACTATGTGATTTCATTGATAAAGAACCTTCCAGTTATGAAGAAGTGGTAGAACTAAAAGAATGGAAGGATGCTATGATCGAAGAATACCAATCGATCATGAAGAATGATGTTTGGGATGTTGTCCCAAGACCAGAAGGGAAGTCAGTTGTAACTTCCAAATGGATATACAAGATCAAGCATGCTGCAGATGGTAGCATTGAAAAATATAAAGCAAGATTTGTGGCACGGGGTTTCTCTTAGAAAGAAGGAATAGATTATGAAGAAACCTTTGCACCTATAGCCAGATACACTTCCATTAGATTGGTACTTTCTCTGGCTGTAGTGATGAAATGGAAGATACACCAAATGGATGTCAAGACTACTTTCTTATATGGTGTAGTAGAAGAGAAAGTGTATGTAGAACAACCACTCGGTTTTGAGACACATGACAGAGAGTCTCATGTATGCAGATTGAAGAAATCCTTGTACATTTTGAAATAGGCACCGATGACCTGGTACGGTAGAATTGATAGCTTTCTATCTAGTTTGGGCTTTACCAAGAGTAAAGTAGATTCCAACCTTTAATACAAGGTTGAATATGGCAACCCAGTGATGCTTCTACTATATGTAGATGATCTACTTGTAACAAGTACAGATGGGTTGATTGCTGCTACAAAGAGAAAGCTTGCTGCTAAGTTCGAAATGAAGGACTTGGGGATGATGCATTAATTTCTAGGTATGGAGGTGTGGCAAAGTACAGATGGAATATTCCTTGGACAAGGGAAGTATGCAATAGAGATCCTGAAGAGGTTTGGGATGATGGACTGCAAGGCTATGGCCACATGTATGGAATCAAACCTGAAGCTATTCAGCGATGTTTCATCAGAGTCGGTTGATGCTACAATGTATCATCAAATGATTGTCTCATTGATGTACCCAATGAACACGAGTCCAGACATTTGCTTTGCTGTGAACACCTTGAGCCAATTCTTGACAGATCCAAGAAATGTTCACTTGATTTCTGCAAAGCATATTCTGAGGTACCTGAGGGGTACAGTTGATTATGGGCTCAAGTACGATGTGAATCAAAAGATTAACCTGGAGGGTTATGTTGATTTAGATTGGGCAGGCAGTGCCATTGATAGGAAGAGCACTTCAAGGTGTTGCTTCAGTATAGCAGGAAGCAATCCTATGTGGCACTGAGTACAGCTAAAGTAGAGTATGTCGCAACGTGTTCAGCTAGTTGTGAGGTAGTATGGCTACGAAAGCTACTATCTGATTTATTTGATCTCTAGTTGGATGCTACTTGTATACATTGTGACAACCAGAGTTGCGTAAAGTTGTCATAGAATCCAGTGTTCCATGACAAGTCGAATCATATCGAGATCAAGTACCACTATATCAGGGATATGATGCAGAGGGGAGCAGTGAAGCTCCAGTATGTTGCGACGGAGGAATAGATAGCTGATGTCTTGAAAAATCCATTGGCTAGGGGGAAGTTCAAGTACTTCAGGGAGAAGCTTGGTGTTCTCCAGATAGAGATTTCCTCCAAGGGAAAGTGATGAGTCCCATAGCCTTTCTGTCATGGTGAGAGGATTGGTTCCTTCCATGGTCAGATGTAAGGGCTGAGCCACTCTGTCATGGTGAGAGGATTGCTTCCTTCGATGTTAGATATGAGTGCTGAGATCCATAGCCATTCTGATGAGTAGGTTAGATACAAGGGCTGACCCATTCTATCATGGTGAGATGATTGCTTCCTTCCATGTCAGATATGAGTGCTAGCCATTCTATTGAGTAGGACAGATGTAAGGGTAATTGCCATTCTTTGAATGGAGCTACCTAGTGAGGTACCAGGAAAAATCAGTCTAGGACTGAGAAGCGATTCTGATGTGATAGAGGAATGTGTTCCCACTTGATCATATGTAAGGGCTGAACCATTCTGTCATGGCTAAAGGATTAAGTTCCTTCCATGTCAGATGTGAGTGTTGGCCATTTCGACGAGCAGTTCGGATGTAAGGGCAACTGCCATTCTCTAGAAGAATGGAGTCACCTAGTCAGTTACCAGGTAGCTCAGTCGAGGAGGACTGGGGGCCATTCTGATATGACTATAGGATTGGTTCCTACAAGATCAAATGTGAGTGCAGAACCCTTCCATCATTGTGAGCAGGATGTGTTCCTGCCTGGATGGATGTAAGTGCAGATCCCTTCCATCATTGTGAGCAGGATGTGTTCCTGCCTAGATGGATGTAAGTGTAGAGCCTTTTCATCATTGTGAGCAGGATGTGGATCCGGCCTGGGTGGAAGAATAGAGTTCTTCCATCATTGTGAGCAGGATGTGGTTCCAGCCTGGATGAAAGTGAGGAAATCTTCCATCATTGTGAGCAGGATGTGTTCCGGCCTGGATGGAAGTGCGGAACTCTTCCATCATTGTGAGCAGAATGTGTTCCATCCTAGATGGATGTGAGTACTATGCCTTTCTGATGAGTAGGTCTATAAGTGTTGAAGAAGAACTACATGGGGGTTAGGCCTACAACCAGCATGAAAAATGGTTGGCTCTATAGAACTTCCTGTGATGAGAAGAATCATGAGATAGCACCAGTGATGATCCAAATCGATTGATGATCTATATCTAGTGATGATGATCCAACAATGATGATTCCCAGTGATGATCCAGATCGATTAATGATCCAGATCCAATGATGATGATCCAGATCAAGTGATGATCCAGATCCAGTGATGATGATCCAGATCCAGTGATGATCTAGATCCAATGATGATGTCCCATGATGATCCAGATCCAGTGATGATCCAGATCCAATGATGATGATCTAGATCCAGTGATGATGTCCCATGATGATTTAGATCGAGATATGGTCCAGATTCAAAGATGAATATGACTTAAAGATAAAGATGACTTGAAGATGATTATGACTTGAAGACTCAGAAGAATTTAGATGTAGATGATGAGATGATCTAGCTAATACAGAGAAGAATACCAGTACTTAAAATTGTGTCGAAAGAATACCTTCCTAGTTAAGAGGGAGTGTTGATGTATTTGTAACTTTGGAATGTATTCATCTATGTATCTTGTGTATTGTAACCTGATGTTTATTATGGGATGTATCTATAATGTAATTGAGTCATGTTGTCATGCTGCAATGTTTCGATCAAAAGGATCAATAATGTAAACAAGTCATGTCAATTCATTATGGGTAACCCTCCGATTGTCTAAGGGTTAAAGTCCCCGCAGTTTCAGAGCACTAGGGTTGTTAGACTCTCCTAGTAGAGGTTGGACCTGGTAGGGTTTTAGTCATGTCATGATTAGTATAAATAGAGAACTAAAGTATGTATTTATAACACAACTCATACACACTCAAGTGTAGCGCATAGTTGAGAAAGGAGAAGACACTAGGGCTAGACAAGAAGAAGATTACTGCTATCGGGAGGTCACTTACTGTTTTGGGGTTTTACTGTTTTGGTGATGATTCTATCTCTGAGGAAGTTGCAGGGTTTTCTCCATTTATGGTTTCCCAAAGGAAAAACACTGTTTTCATTGTCTCTTGTGTTTGATTTCTATACTTGTTATTCTCTCAGTTAAATATCCTAATAATGCTAGCTTAATGTTGAAAAACTAACACCCCTTTAGGGATCACGCCAAGCAAGCCATTCAGATTGAAGTCTAGCATGGTACCAATATGGAAGTTCCAACTCAACCCAACCCGGCACCACCAAGCCCTCCACCTATGGTTCTCCAAAACCCATTACCACTTGAAGGACTGGTAGCAACTACACCTGCTCCCCAACTCAATCCCATCGCCCTTGATGCACCTCCGCTAATAGAAACGGGTGTTCACCACCTGTTAGCCATGATAAATGAGAAGTTCAATTTACAGACCAGGAGAAATCAGTGGCATCCATTTCCAAAACAACTAATACACCTCTTCACTTACCACTTTTTCCCCCATGCCCTCCCATACGATGGGTTGCCAACAATGCCACGACTAGAGCTGCTGTGAGCTACAACATCATTGATGACTTGGCCCAAACACCTAGGGCCATGTCCACTCTTGAGGTACTTAAAAATTTCCCAACATAGTGAAAGGCCTTACTAGCTGCCCTCGATGCTGTAGACCCCTCTGACTCCAAGTTGATCACGTTCGACACAGATAACAAAGAGCCCCAGATGCCATCAACTATTTCCTTCCAGATTCTGGTGTCAATTTAGAATCTGGTCGTACACTGGTGCATCATCAACGAGGGGGCATCCACATGCATTATGTCAACCTTAGTCTGGTAGAAACTTGGGTCCCCAATCCTGCAACCATCCACCACTACTCTGTGGGCTTATGATGGCCATCCCACTAAATCCCAAGGTATCCTTTCACATGTCCCCATAACATTAGTCGAGAAAATAGTACTGATCAAGATAGAGGTTGTCAATGCACAGTTGGACTATAACCTTCTCCTGGGAATAATTTATATGTATGCTGTGAGATCCATAGCATCCACTGTTTTTTTTCTCATGATGTTCCCCCATGACAAGAAAATCATGACAGTTGACCAATTAAATTATCATGATCCGCAAGGGCTAATAGCACCAGCAATTGTTATCCCTACTGTCAACACTACCTTCGATGACACATCCACCTCCTCATTATTGAATGTGGCCCCCGAGTTGTTTGTTGACACCCCTATGATGACCTCCTTTCCCTTCATGTCACCACCATTGACACCAAACAAGACTGTAGATTTGTGCATGCTCTCATCCAGCACTGCTGCACCTAAACATCAACCGCAGTCGCAGCCCCAACAACAGTCGTAACATCATCCGCAGCCACAACATCATGCACAACCGCAACCACAACCACATCCCCAAATGAAATCACCAGGGAGTTACTTGGGATCCTCCCCAGTCCACACAATTCCCTTCCTATTTCCCCCACCTGGTTTCATGAGTAAGCCGGTAATGGATACCTTAAACTTACCAAACTTCACATTCAATATTCCCGTGTGGTACCTCGATCCATCAGCCCAAACTTTAATACCCCAGGTCATGTTAACCCCTATTCAACCCATTGTAGTTGAATCATGTCCCCCACCTTGTCCACAAAATCCAACCACTACACCTGCACCTACTGTGCCCCACCCAAAAAGGGCCAGGGGAAAAAACATGAAAGCAACAACTGAACCTAGGAAGATCCCGCCATGCATTGTGTGCAATGAACAGGGCCATGCAACTCAAAACTGTCCTGAAATTCCCATGATCCACACACATTTGGATGCCATGGATACAACAGAAAACCTCCCCGTAGTTGAGATCCCAAATGGACCAAAAAAGAAAAACAGGTCATTGAGAATGAACCATGCTTGCGCCCTTTGCGAATTGTATGAAAATTATTCTTACCACTTCTAGGACTTGTCCGAGTTTTGAACAGCTCTAGCTAACCTTCAATAGCATGCCATTGAAACTGAGATCATTCTCATCAAAGAAATCCACCCCCTGCCTCCTTCTTCAGATACCATGTCCATCTACATGGTGTCTAGTTCCACAAACCCAATTATCCTTGCAGTCACTGACAACTCCTCCAACATGTCCCATCATTGCTTCTACAATGACGAGGAGATACTTGAAGGCTTAACTGCTCCTAAATACCCTTGGTATGACATGCACCATCACTCATTCTTCATCCTTGAAGAACCTGTGTCGTCATCGAATCAGTTTTCAGTTGAGACAAAAGATTTCATTCATGGGAAAGTTGACTGGTTCAAAAATCCCACTACAGCACCCGACGCTTTCGAAGAAGGAAACATGGCCAATATCTCACCAACCATTAAGATCGAAATCTCAACCAAACCTGATATTGTTGAGGAGATCATCCTAGGGGCATCCTGCTCTCCTAAAGAAATAGCTTCCTACAAAGCACTCTTCCAAGAATTTTGTGACATCTTCACCTGGTCTTACACCCATCCATCTATTATTGAGCACCACATCAACACATGGCCTGATGTGGTCCTCATATGCCAAAAGTAATGGCCAATCCATCCCTCCAAAGCTATAGTGGTCAAAGTCAAAATTGAGAAGCTGCACACAGTCGACTTCATTTACCCCATTTCTTACACAACCTGGGTTTCAAATCCTGTTCCCGTAAATAAAAAATAGGGTACCATCCATGTTTGTACAGAACTTCACAGTATGAATTGGGCATGTCCCAAAGACAACTTCCCAACACCCTTCATCGACCAGATCATCGATGCCTGCACCAGACATGAAGTCTTTTCCTTCATGGATGGATTTTCCAGATAAACCAAATTCAAATCCAGAAAGAAGGTCATTACAATATTGCATTTACAACCGCTTGGGGCACATTCGCATATCGAGTAATGTCCTTTAGTCTAAAGAACACTGGAGCCACCTTCCAGTGCGCCATGATGTATTGTTTCCATGACCTCATCTACATCATATTGGTCTACCTAGACGACCTTACCCCTCGATCACAGAAACAAACACAGCACATAGACGACTTGCAACAAGTATTTTTGCGATGCCGCAAGTACAAAATTCGCTTGAATAACCTAAAGTCCATTTTTTGTGTCCTAGCAGGCTGTCTACTTGGGTTCATCATATCCCACAAAGGGATAATGGTTGACCCTCTCAAAGTTCAATCCATCCTTCATCTCCCTACATTAGAAACTCTATGCTAACTATAGAGCCTCCAAGGTAAGGACAATTCCCTTCGCCGCTTTGTACCAGAGTATGCAACAAAAGTGTATGGATTCATACACCTACTCCACACCAAAATCCCCTTTGTTTGGGATCAAAAATCACTGGACATTTGAAGCACTCAAACAAGCCCTGGCTTCCGCACCATTACTTTTGACACTAGAATTCACCCGAGACTTCATTCTTTATGTGTCAGCCTTGAAAAATGCCATTGCTAGAGTCTTGGTCTAGGAAGACGGTGCTCATCAGGAGCACAATATTTATTACATTAGCCAGAAGCTGACAGGTCCCCCATTGTGATATTCACCCAAGGAGAAACTGGCCCTCACCGTTGTTTTCTTGGCCAAAATGTTGTGCCACTACATCATTGCAAACCATACCTGAGTAGTGGCTGATTTCAACCTGATGCGGTACCTCTTAAGTTGTTGCCTTATACAAGGCCACATGGCCAAGTGGGTAGTCATCCTCCAAGAATTTGACTTGGAGTTTGTTTCCCCGAAAATCACAAAGGCACTAGCACTATCTGCACTCATGATAGATCTACCCCCATTAAGCACGTCACCACCACCCAAGGATGACCTTCCCGATAATTTCCTATTTGTCAAATCCACAGAAGATCCATGGTATGGGGGAATCCTTCTATATTTACGCACACATAATTTCATAGCCCACTTCAACCACAAATACAAGCAATGCATCTGAAACCAATCTGCTTTCCATCTCCTCATTGGAGACATTTTATATCATTGGGGCATCGATACCATCTTACATCGTTGCCTTACCCATGACTAGGCCGAGACAATCCTCAACAACTATCATAGTGGAGCCTACAATGGTCATCTTTCAGGTCTAGAAACCACCCAGAAGATTCTATGTGCTGGCTACTTTTGGCCTTCCATTTTTGTTGATTTCCTAGAGGCAGTTAAACACTGTAGCAGTTGTCATCTCTTTTCCCCAAAGTCAAGAAACCCCCCCTACACCATTACACCCCATAGTCATAGTCGGTCCCTTTTGCAAATGGGAAATCAACTTCATTAGAATCAACCCTACCTCGGCCAATGGTCATAAATATATCATTATGGCAGTTGATTACTTCACTAAGTGGGTCGAGGCCATGCCCACATTCGATTGCAAAAGTGAAATGGCGACATGTTTCTTCTTTAACCACGTCATTTCGCAATTTGGTGTTCCCAAACAGTTGGTCTCATACCATGGTAGATGCTTTGAAGACAATGTTTGGACTAAGCTTTCAACCATGTTGAAATTCAAACACCAGTACTCATCTTCCTACTACCCCCAGGGCAATGGCCAAGTTGAAGCAGTCAACAAAATCATCGAAATAATGCTCCAAAGGATGGTAGGAAACCATAAAACCAATTGGCACCACATGTTGTTTTCCGCCCTATGGGCTTATAACACATTCGCAAAAACCACAACCGGTTTCACCCCTTTCCGTTTAGTACATGGTGTTGAATCAGTGCTCCCTATAGAGTGCCATATCCCATCACTCCGCCTTGCTGTGGAACTCCTTCCATATACTTCGACTTTGGAAGAATGACTCCTCCAACTTCAACAAACCGTAGAGGACTGTCGGGCTACCCTCCAAGCCATCGAAGCAGCAAAAACATGGTCTAAATCCTATTATGATTCCCATGTACACCCTCACATCTTTAGTGAAGGCGATATGGTATTGGTTTATGACCAAGCCAATGATAAGTTGGGAAAAGGAAAGTTCGAGTCAATGTGGTATAGGCCATATGTCATCCAACATTTCCTTGGAAAAGGGGCATACATTCTTGTTGACTCTGATGGACAACTCTTGAAGAATCCCCATAACAGGCTCTACCTCAAGGTATTTTATGCATAACATCACCAATGAGTCGCTTGTAGCATAGTCTTGTACTTTTTTTTACACATTTTCTAAAAAGTGAGTCTTACGTATTGTTTCCTTGACTGCGCCAGATGGATCCTACCTCGTGTTGATACATCAGATTTGCTGATGGGGCAAGGAGATGGTCTCCAAACCTCACCTTAGCTGCGTGGGTCGTCTACTCCCTGTCACGTGAGTTGATCTTTATTGATGGAATATGTGTGGGCACCGCAACCAACAACCAAGATGAATATGATGGTGTTACTTGAATTTTGGTTTCCGCCCTCTAGTTGGGTATCCTCCATCTTGATGTCTTCTTAGACTCCCAGCTGCTTGTCTCCCAGTTAAAAAACCACTGCCGGGTATGTGTTCCCTGCCTCTTTAGAAAATTCCCGTGCACTATATGGATGGTTAGAACATTTGAATCCATCACATTCACACATATTCCCAAGAACCTCAATAGTGTAGTAGATTAAACAGCTAATGACATTCTAAATTGGCATATTCATCATAGCATATAGGAAGCATACAAAAAATTGCATCATGCATCATCACATATAAATATGCATACACGTGTAAACGCACATCATCTAGGCATTTCATTCACATCATCATTAAAGAATCACATATAAAATCATAAAAATCACATCCGCGTGCATCAAATATATATATATATTGCATGTCCAAAATATGTCCAATACAGAATGAGAAGATATAGATGCTTTCTAAGATGAATATACATCGCGATGAAAAAAATCCTAAGTGTACCTGCACACTAGGGGTAGCCCCACGAGCTTCTAGTCATACCCAGACTCATCCTCATCATCTGGATCTATGTCATCATACTCCTCGGAGGACTCATCGTCCTCCATAGGAACATCCCCTCGTGTCTCCCTACGAACATACTCACAGTCCATGGCTATCCTCCTCATTAGAGAAGTCCACTCTAGAGGCACACTGTGAATGGTGGCAATCATCTCATTGTCTAAGAATTGCAATCCTACATCGAAAATCCCCTCATCAAGCTGCTCCAAATGTAGCATAACAATGTCCACCTCCCACAACCACCTACAAGGGTTCCCTACAGGGACCGCTAGCTCCGCAATCGTGACCACCCACCTCTGATAACCAGGTGGCAGATGAGGACTAATATATGCATACACAAACAAAGACACCATCAGTATCTGCATATAACCATACAACTATCAACTAGTGAAACTACTATATGTATAAATATGAGCATGAAAAACATCACACACACATACCAGCTGGTCCCCAGGCCTATCCTGGAGGTCAGGGCATCTTAGGTCTCCATGGTAGTCCATCCCTGCATAAGGATACTCCTCAACTACCACTAGGAGCTGTCGCCACTGATCCAGCAACTCTTGCATGAAGAAGTGTACTGCTCTTCCACCACCCTCTCACACCATCAGCTGACACCATCTGTGCATCTGTGGCTCTCGAAACCACTATCTCGCACTTCCTAATGCAGACGCAGAGTCGATACTTTCTCAAAAAAAAATCACATAAAAAATATCCAAAAGAAAACTCTCTGCCAGATGACCTGACATGGTTGAGCTAATGCTGAACCACAACCAAGTACATCTAATCCCATCCATAATAAGTGCCCCTCATGGCACATGCTACCATCTGTAGCTGTCCTCTCGATATCTTGTGGTTCCCTATTGAACCCAAGATACGTAGCACCATTGCTACAATAGCTCATGTCGACATATCCTCAATATCACATGTCAAGATGTGTGAACCATGCACATACGCGTAGCATAACAATTCCTATCACATAATTCCTCCAGCGTCTCCCCATGAGACAGTACCGGCACCAAGTCACCAACAACTCCCAACACGGGGAACCCAGTCAAAAAATACAAGTCCAACAGCATAACCTCAATACGTTGCCCCTGTATAATGAAATCCTCCTCCCCAATATCCAAGAAGATCGCCAACGTTTGAAGGAGTAGATGCAAACTCTTCATCAATGGAATGCGCATAAACTTCAACAACCTGCAATGAGCTAGTCTACCTCGTACATTCTCGTCTCTCAAAGCTTCCTCCCAGAGGTCCTTGCAATCTCTCTCTCACCATGCAATATCGAACATCCTGCACAAGTATAAAACAACTGTCAGGCATAGTTTTCAATAAAAAAGCCACACTAGACTAGGTCACACCTGTCAAACCAAAACGAGTGACCAGGTCGCTCAAAAAGGCCTCACAGAAGCGACTGGGTCACACTATTTGGACAAACAGGAGCGACCTCAGATCGCTATTTTCTTCCCAACAGGAGCAACCCAGTAACACCTGTCCAGGTAGAATAAGTGACCCAGTCTCTCCTTTTCCCATGAAAAGCAAGACTTGGCTCATGGAAGCCCTAACAGTTTTACAGAGGGTCCCCAGGTGAGCAAATCCAAAAAGTAAACCACTAAAAAAGATAGATTTTGCAAGAAATATTACCTACAAGTCATAGATTGGAAAATCGCTAGTCAAAATGGGAGAAATCAGCAAAAGAAGTTCAGAGCCCTCCTCTCCAACTCAGCAGTGAATAGTGACAATGACACCTTCCACATGGTCCCCACCCATTTATAAGCCCCATTTGACCTATTTTCTTCTTTTCCACATAACTGGGTCATACAGAGTCCATCTGGGACACCTTTTGTACCACTGGTTTCAAATTTATGTCCTCTGTCTTTCAATGAGACCATAGTCTCATGATCTGTAAGTAATTTTCAGGGCCATTTCCTGGACGTTACCTTGGTTTACATGCCATTCACATATAACTATCTAATCTATCCACCGCACCTTACATGGGTCCTCGGACTACTTCCCATAGGTTGGATCATGTTGACATGCATTTGGAAATATAACTTCCCCTAGACATGTGCCTACACCACTGCAACTTATGCAAGATTCCAGACCATCTCCCGGAAGGCACATCGTTTTGCACGCATTTGGCATATAACTGTCTACATGCATCATGCAATATCATGTCACCTGCTCATTTTATTATTCAGCATATAACAGTCTAATCCGTCCACCCCAGGTTGGTACAGGTCAGTCACACAAGACTCTCCTGACCTCTGTCTGAGAGCCACCTCGATTTGCGTGTATCTGTCACACCGATTTGTGTGCCTCTATCATGATTCATCCCAGGCATGTATTGGTATGTTCAAGAGACACCATTGTCCTGAAAGGGGTGCACCATCAATGCCCCCCTCGATCGGTTGACCATACTGGAGTTTTTGTTAAGCTCTTTTCTAACTCCTAAAAAATAATGAAAAGATTATCGAGCGTCTCTACTTCATTTCCCACTCGTCAAAGTATAGAAAGGGTGTCTACATCATCTTGTTTACCTCCTTTTGTGGATTATGTAGACTACCATATGAAAAATACCACCTTGGCACACTCAAGCCAAGAACGTTTGCCTCTGCATCCTTTTATGCTTTCTTGGGCATTGGGACTGAACTCTATGAAAAAGCTCATCATAGGTTGTCTTTAAGCTCTTTTACATCCTTCTCATAAAGAAAGGATCGTCGAGCAAACTTGGTTTCATTCATGCTCGTAAAATTATTTGAATGACCATCCAGTTAGTATAGGTTTAACCTTTTCCGGCCTGATTGGACTACCAACGGTAAATAAGTCTCTCATCCCCTAAAGGATGGGCGAGCTCTCCTATGTACACTTTTATCCTTTTTCGGGCACAAGAGACTATCAACGAAAATGATACCCCACGAGATTCTTCTTCATTCTTTCATACTTTATAAAATTAAAACACCATCAAGCATTTAATTTCTTGGGCTCGCCAAAAATCCACGAGGTCGTACCACAACGATGTCTTTAGACACCACCCCACATATAAAAGTTCGACAGCATTCCCACTTTCGGTCGCCTTTGTTTAAATTATTCTGCAATGAGTTTTCCTTGGATCCCATCAATACTAAAAGTGTCTACCTCCCTTAAGTATTTTCTGTCTACAGTTACATCCCTAGTATTACAGCTATGATCCCTTTCCCATGAGTCAGTTTCATTTGCTTCCTGGTTCACCCTACCATCATATTCTGAACAAAGGAAGTTTCAGTCCCCTGTGATTCCTTGCCCCTGTTCCCTATTTTAGTGTGTTAGTCCCCATATTGTCTCACACCTTTGGTTATCTCCCTCGCGCTTCTGGTCAAGGAAACACCATCTCCTTGGTCAGTTGCAAGTCTCCCTCTATCGACAAGAACACACATATTCCAAAGGATAGACCCAGAGGTCCCTATATCTTGGTTTCATTAACCTCATTGATGAGTTCCTTGGACTACTCGAGAGGATTCCTTGGTTCCCCTCGATATGGTTGTGTCTCACATGCTTGACTCCAGCTACATCATCGCACCGTTGAGATTCATACAGAGTATCGATCTGTGCAGTGTTTGGTCGAAGACCTCAAATTTCACCTAACTCTAGCACATTGATGAGTCTATTGAGGGACCCAAATAGGTTCACATCCCTTGTGATTTTTGGGTTGCATTGGAGACAATGTTCAGAAGCCCTAGAGCAGTGCTTCGGTATAGATTCATGATTGATGCAACATATTGTACCACAGGGACTCTAACTCTCCATCATTGAGTCCCTATAGCTATGTACCATTTCAGATCTAGCAGATCATCAATCATGAATATATAGCATTCCATGAGAATTCCATGGGTCCAATGTAGCAGTTCTTTAGATCATTATTGTATTTCAGCCTCTTATTGAGGAAACCACTATGTAACAACAGTTGTACATGATTAGCTCTTGCATTTTAGAGCTTAGATCACATTATTATTTTGACATCGTTACAAGCATGGGTATTCCCACCTTTTCCATATACATGTCACACATTATTTGTATCTCACCCATTGATGGGAACCATATTAATACAAAAACCAAAATCCACCATGTCCCAGCCCAGGAAGCACCACCTCTCCTCAGAAAATCCTATGATGTCTGTAGGCCATACGATGAGCTCCTACCCTCACACATCAGGGGTCAATTTGTTAACTCAAAGAATTACTCAATTAGCTCTACATGACCTACACCACACAAAGAAATCTATTTCACTACCCTTATTGATCCCCACACCCTTGTAAAGGCTAAAAAACACCAAAAAGGGCTTAAAACCCCATAAAAGAGACTAAATATCTCTCAAAGGAGCTAAAGAATGGCCGAAAAGGGCCTAAAATCCAAAAAAGGGGCTAAATCCTTGACCAAGGGCTTAAAACCCTAAAAACGCAAAAAAAGTTATAAATACAAGGGTGGGGGCCACTCTCAAAACACTTCCCATTTTCCTACTATTACTCTGCCCGTGTGAGTGCCTTGAGACCCATCTCTCTCAAGCCATTCACCCTCCTTGCTCCACTTGCTTCATTTGCTCCATTATCCAATTCCCATTCCATTGAGAGGTAGCACCTTGAGCTAGGGCATGGTGTCCCATATTCCAGCAAGAGCATATGTATAATGGTGTCAATGCTTTCTTATTGTTTAATCTAGTTGCTTATAGCTTGTTTTTTGCTAATATTTTCATTGCAGGGTTGTTATCTGTTCATTTTTGTAACAGGTTTATTGAAGGGTTTTGTATGGTTCACTAACCCCTTTCCTGCAGGTTTTTCCTTCACCAAAGAAACCCTATCCTTCCATCCTATAGATGGAAGGTAGCCGTTTCTACATGTAGCAAGGGCCAAATCCCTACTACAAGATGTATTTTTTCAAAACCCTACTTATGTAAGTCCTATGTTTAATGGACATATGACCACTTTTACTAGTTTCGTGGATGGTAATAATCCTTACATGTTGAATATTGCATTGGTGGCTTGGGTGCTATACTCTCCTACATGCGATCTGGTTAGTTCAGGGGGTGTTTGTTTAGGTCCCTCCACTAACAATCTCGTAGAGTACCATGCGGTAATTGGATTATTGATGGAAGCCCTGCTTAATGATGTAAGGGATATTAGGGTTTACCTATACTCGGAATTAGTTGTCCATCGACTAAACCGAGCCTACACCATCTGAAACCCCCTAATCCTTCATACTTTCTGAAGGGTTAGGCTCTTAGAAAGGTCTTTTGATCAAGTTTTGTATCAACACATTCTGATACATTTGAATGTTGTGGCATATTCCCTGACAAAGTTTGTCCTAGATTGGTATAATACCCATAGCTAAGTTCATTATAACATAAAAAAACATGCATTTGAATTCATAAGTAGGCATACATTCACACATCACATTTTTACATAGACATTTGTACATAAAATTTGTCATATATATATTAAAAACGTAAAAGATGAGATACAAAATGTGTTCAAGCATCAAGCTTTTAGATCGCCCATAGTTTTAAAATACATATATATGGGGAAAAAACTAAAGCCTCGAAGATTTTAGTGTAAATACATATACAAAACTAAAAAGTCTCTATGGACTAATCCTCTCGGTGGTGCTCATGATAGAACATTACCGCTTGAGCCACTCTACGGAGTAGCCTAGCAAAGCAGCTTGAAACTCCCACAGTCTGACGTTGGTATCGTCTAGGTAGCTCATCAGTAGAGATATCTGGGATCCCTACAGTCAAGCATTGTAGGTTCTCCTCTATCTCTCTGAGCACATCGTCTGCCTCATTACGATGGATCTCCATATCTCTGACCACTATTCACCTCTCAATAGGTGATGCTTCAGCTGAACGAGAAGGTCAAATGTCTGCACAAGGTCATTTTCACATATCTCAACATTACAAGATAAAAATCAAATAAAAATTAAAAAATTAAAAACATGAACCATAGTATCTTTCTTAACTTGATGGTCCCACTCCTCTCCCTCTGGTAGTGGAAGTTTTGGGTCCTCACGGAAATCTGTCCCCTTGTAAGCATAGTCTTCTATCATTAGTAACTAGTTTTGTAACCAGTGAAAGAAGACTGATCCATAAACAACCTTGGAACCTCCATCACCATGATGGGCCATGACGTATACCCACCTAAGCATCCTAGGATCCTCGGCATCTAGCCTGCTCATGGTTACGTAGGGCTTCATCAGGGGTACCCTCTCTAGGAAGAAAGATGCTATCACTGCTCCACAACCAAACTGCTTGAGTTGTCACTCTCTTCACTTGTTCAACTGGTCTTTTAAGCTGATGAGGATACCTTCACACCAGTTGAATATTGTGGGTGCCATACATTCTATGGTGTATAGCATATGTTCCTCGGTGGTCAAATGGGCTGACCTGGTCCCTGCGGTCTTTCCGATAGTGTAAATCACTGTCCACAAAGGTCAGTCCACTATCCATTTGATAGGGAGTTTTCCCCTTGGGAAATTGTCCCCAATGAACAATACCTATTGATCATATCATCTAGTGTGAAATCACCACCCCGTGGGCCAGATAGAACCACTTGTCTCCCTATGCAAGACAACCCGGTCAGAAAGTATATGTCATCTATATCAATAGTCAATGTGTGGGTTCCAACCACGAAATGTTGTTGTTCAGGGTCCCACATGTCAATGATGTACTATAGAAGGAATATATAGGCCTTCATCCCAGGAACTTTAAAATACTTGAGCAACCCACAGTCTCGAAGAGCTTCCATAGTGGGTGGGCCATTAATTGCTTGGAAGTCAACCGTTTCGTGCTCTTCTTCCTTCAAAATCACCATGGTGTGGATGCTTTTGCTTTTGCAAAAACATTGTAAAGCCACATTAGATGCACATCAAGGTTGAAGGAAGCATTAAAAATCAAAATTTGATAGTTAAAGATGGTTTTTTTCCCTAGCTATGACACCTTTTCCCTATGCGGATAGAGTGCCCAACGCCTTTGCTCGTTGTGGAAAGAGCACCTTCGACGCCTATATACTAGCACAAAAAAACATTGGTGCTAGGTGCCTTTGTTCACTGTGGATAGAGTGCCTTCAATGCCTATGTCCCAATGCAACAAAGTGTCGGCTCCTAACTTGACAGCGAAAAATGCGTCACCCCAAGGGCGCAATCCCATTGGAAAACACCCAAGAAACTCTAAAAACGGGTTAAAAAAAAAAACAAAAAAATGCCACCATGAATACGAAAGGAAATTTTTTTACTCTTACTTGCTCCAAACGGCTCGAGGAATGGTAGACTATAACTCCTTGAATCAACGAATGAGGATTAAATCATTTTGCACCAACTTCTCCTTCTCCAAATGGTAAAACTTTTTCCATTTTTTTCCTATTTATAGTAATTTTGACGTTTTTACTTTTATTATTAAAATAAAATTACTTTAATATTATGGGTTTTATCATTGGTTCCCTATAGTTTTATAATGAAGTTGATTCCAACATGGTTTTCAAGATTTCCAGGTCAAATTCATAAGGATCATGGCTATGCTTCAAGTTATTTTTGTCTTTTTCATACTTAGGGTAAATGAAAAAGTACTGAGCATTTTTTACACTTTTCACATGCTCGTTAAAAAACCTAGTAAAAGAGTGTCAAGTCCATTTTTTCTTCTTTTTCAGTCTCGTAAAAAATGGCTTATGAAAAAGAGAACCCATTATGGAGCTATATTTAAGCTTTTTTCAGTCTCCTTAGAAACAAAAAATATTGCCAAGCAAAATTGTTACATTCGCAGTTGTAAAAGTATCAGAACGATCAACTAGTCGGTGGAATATTATCTCTTTTTTGAACCTATTTACGAAAAAGGAACACTCTGGTTGATATCAGTTAGAAGAGCTCTCTAAGGCATTATTTTATACTTTTTCGGGCCTTAGGGACTAAATCTGATGAAAAAGGACCTTTTGAGTCTCCTTGTGTCTTCATTCAGACTCTCTAAACATGAACGATATTGAGTTCACTTTCATCAGACTCATAAAATCAAACGATGAATGACCCTTTTTGGGAACAAATCCCTCCTTTCTCAGGTTCGTAAAACATGTGAGAATGGAATCTTCACTTAATGAGCTACAACAAGTGTTTGTTACCCTCTTTGAACTCGTAAAAATGAAAAGAGGCACTCATCATTCATGATGGGAAAATTAAGGGAAAGGGGAATATTTTTGCATTTGTATTTATGGTAGCTCACAATCCCCCTTTGAACATGGCACCTGCCTACATTAGCATTTTTGAAAAGTTGGGTATTCAACTTGTCTCCGAGTTGATCCACTTTTGTGAGTCACTTGACTCCTTTGAGTCAATTCAAAGAATGCATTGTCATATTCCTTGCATTACACATGGTTTTTGTCTCGTCAAGTCAATGCTTCCAAGTCATTTTTCGTGACGAAAATTGTTCAAAGGATGTCTCTTATGAAATTCAACTCATCAGTAATTGTCCCTTCCTACAAAATCAGTCATGTCTGAGTCAGTTTCATGGTTGTCTTGTCACCTCAAAATCAACCTTTGTTCCATGTTTCGTGTTGATGATGGGGTAAACATCATGGCCCTCCTTCGATGAGTCCGTTCTTGTCGACTTTATCTCATCATCCAAGAACTAGATTGAGAAACCTAGTCAAGTACCTTGAAGCCTGAATGCCTCAATGGAAGGTTTCCTCACTTTCAACGACAATTTTTCTTCAATAACCTCTGATTGAAAAATTCTATCAAGTGTTTGACTTCAAAACATCTATTGACACTTGGGAGAATGTACTAACATACCTTGGGAATCATTGACATTAATGGTGATTCCCCTCGCACTTGTTAACATTATACATCAATGACTGGTAATCAAGTGGTTTCTACCATGTTCGATGTCCATCTATTCACATGGATAGAATCATATCGATTGGGGATTGGAATGAAGACCCTAATCAGTTAGGCTTCATTAGAATAATTTCCTATGCTCAGTTTGTGATGGAATATTATTTGGAGTCATGATATGGATCCACATTATATGTTTGGTGGTTATGTTCAGTATTGGGTTTGGATAACATGGATCTACCTTATATGTTCTGTAGCCATGTTCTACTCTCTATGCCATTGATCATGGATATACATTGTATTCTTGGTAGCCATGACATGGTCATATTCATGGATCTATAGTGTATTGGTCCACAATGATGATTGAGTCAGACAAGTCAGTTACTGGTGTTATAGAGATTTTCACCCCACTAGGTGAATCACACATTGTATGGCCTTCCCCTGTCCCGCTGCAAACTCATTAGACCCAATGGACCACATTTTATCCTTTGATGTATCATTTATCATCCCCAAACTATATAAACTATGATATACGCGGATTTTTCCCTGATAACTACGTACATACGTGGGTTTGACCCCTATAGTCATGTACATCGGGATGTGTGCATAGTCCAAATACTTTTGGAGCGTTCCTTGACTTGGATCCGACTCATATGACTCCTGGCCTTCCATATGCCTTGATATCGCACGGATTCGACCTTTCATTGTCCCTTGTGAAGCTATATAAGGAACCCCTTGGTACATTAAAGAGGGGGGG
>LPNX010896530.1:780079-793658 GCA_001517045.1 Pseudotsuga menziesii | reverse complement strand
ATATTGGGAAAGATTGATTTCTGGAGTCTAGCTGTCTGTTGTGGTACCCCAAGCCATAGGAATTTCTCTCCGTAACAGAATTGGCGACTCTACTGGGGACGTTCCTTGTTCTTCTTTGGGGTTGGGGGCACAGTGGGCTTGATATTATTGATTTGCTCTCTGTTTCTCTCTATTTCTGTGTCGCATGTTATAGTACGTTTGTCCATTGACACTCCCCTTTATTGGTTTGGCCTTGACCTACTTTTTACCACTGCCTTCTCTGTATACGCGGGTTTTTGGCCAACAGTCGCGTGTATACGCGGGTTTTTGGCCAAAAGGCATGTACATACGCAGCTGTTCTTTATACAGTCGTGTACATCCTCCCTTTTGGTGAGTCTGATGTTGTGGGAAGTTGCTAGGTGGGTTGTGAGTGTGGTTGGGTCTTCCTTGGGTCTGAAATTGTCTGTTGGATGCTTCTTTTGTGGCCAGAGACCGTTCGTGCCTTTCACAGGTATTACGTCTATACTGACATATAGGTTAGGTTCACCACCGTTTGCATTTTGCATGACCTTATGACCATGTCACTATATCCTTAGGTACGAACCCACTCTATTATGTCATGGAACCTTCTTGCTGCTATAGAAGTGGCATGATATGAGTGGTAGAGCCTCACCTTACATGGGTACCCTAGTTAGCGCCATATTTGCATTTGGTGCCCATGCCGATGTTTCCTCCTTTAGGGTGTGGGAGTCTGTTGTATAGTATTGCCATGACATTTAGCAAGAGCCTCATACTCCTCTTGATCTTATGCTGGCCTGTATCCCCCCGGACTCCCCTTATATCGAGTTGTGAATGCATTATCATGAGCTTTGCATGTCTTATTGAGCTTTATGCCGGCTCCCCTGACATTGCGTTTCAGCCATATAGCCCAAGCTTGTCTCATGTCTAGCCATGCAGAGCCTTTATTTATATGTTTCGCAGCTTGATTCCCTTTTTTACCGGGAGGGGATTTTCCCCCGAGTGTCGATATCCTACACATGTATCCTTGCATTGAGCATAGGTATGTTCCACTGCTTGGAACTAGTTTGTTTGCCTTTATGACACTCGTCTCCTCCTAGTTTGTAACTATAAAGCTAGTTTATTCTTTTTTCAAGCTTTTCAAATAACTGAAAAAGACCAAAAAAAATCAAAAAACCAAAAAGCCGGACAAGAAAAGATATTATCTTTGGTAGCTGTAGAGTCGTGTCGCCTTCGAACAGAGCACTGTATATAACATCCATTGGTTGGGTTATAGTTTGACTTTAGGAGCTGTACTTGTTATCTGAGTTTTATCTCCACCGACTGGTTAAGCTTCCAGTCCCTATGGAGCCTCTATTGATGCCTCCTACGTCATAGAGATGTCCCAGTTTGTATATCAAGTCTATGCTGCCTTCATTCAGTCACCATACGCCGTTATGCTCTTGTTCGAAGGAAGTTGAAACCTGAGTCAGCCATTCCTCAGTTATCTTGAATTTGCATGTCGGCCATTCTCGGTATAGTTACTGGTTCGTGCACCTTATGATCAAGTTATTCTATATTATACAGCCTTGCTAAGTACCTCGTGTTGGATGATGGGGGATGCCTTAATGCCCTCCTTCTAGCGGATTTCATCCCATCGACTTCAGATCATTTATTCTGGGATTAGATTCTAGAGTCATTTTGAGTGCCTTGAGACTTGCAGTCATTAGTGGCAGGTTCTCTCGCCATCGACAGTTTTGGGAATACATCAATGTCCCCTGATCGATGGATTCTCTCAAGTGTTCAACCTCAACACATTTATTCACACTTGTTAGTTTGCACTCTAGTACCTTGATTCCCATTTTCATTATTGGTGGGTGATCTCGTGTCTGTTAATGGTATACATCAATGACCGGTAATCAGACGATGGACTACTATGTTTGACCTCGACACCTCTATTCGCATAGTAGGACATGTACTCGTAGCGGTTGGTGTAGAAGACCTTCCAGATTGGTGGCATCCACTATATGCTACCTCCTTGATCGTGCCAGTGTTCATGATATTTCAGCTCTCGTGACTTGTTCCAATATATGTCAGACATTTCCAGCCACTATGGAGATCTTGATCTGTTATATATCTTCAGCCTATGTGGAGATCATTGTACTTTGTATATCTTCATCATGGAGATTCTGATATATGTATATTGTACGTGGCGATGACCACATATGTTCTATCATGTTTCATGCCTATTCATGGCCATTGTACTCTTATGTATCCGGGACTGCTATATGTATGTGCAGTTATATGCAGAGTTGTATTATGGTATTATGCTGATTGGGTGGCTGGTATTCCATTTGGGTACCTTTGTCACTTCACTTCTAGGATGGACTTATAATGTATTTTGGCCATCGTATAACCCCTCTGATCTCATACATTAGGGGGCATCTGTTATAGAGATTTTCACCCCACTAGGTGAATCACACATTGTATGGCCTTCCCCTGTCCCGCTGCAGACTCATTAGACCCAATGGACCACATTTTATCCTTTGATGTATCATTGATCATCCCCAAACTATATAAACTATGATATACACAGATTTTCCCCTGATAACCGCGTACATACACAGGTTTGACCCCTATAGTCGCGTACATCGGGATGTCTGCATAGTCCAAATACTTTTGGAGCGTTCCTTGACTTGGATCCGACTCATATGACTCCTGGCCTTCCATATGCCTTTAGATCGCATGGATTCGACCTTTCATTGTCCCTTGTGAAGCTATATAAGGAACCCCTTGGTACATTAAAGAGGGGGGGGGGGAGATAAGAGAGAATTGAGAGTACCGAAACTATAGTCCATTGTTGCCAAAACTATACTTGAGTCTGCATCCCTTTGTCCCTTTGGAGCACTGTTGTGTTCTTCCCAAGCTTGCATTTGTTAGTGAGCTTGCTATTGGAGTGATGGAGGATTGAGGTGGTGGAGGCCCAGGTGGGGGATTCAGTTTCTCTAGTTCGCAGATGTGCCGTCAGAGGTTGTCACTTGTAATCTCTGATTCATATTATTAAAAATATCTTTTCATGTCCAGTAATGTGTATTTGAATGAATGTTGCATCCATTGGAATATGTCAAATGCTTATACATTATTGATTATATATGCTAGAATAGATCTAACACCATGAAATATAGTATGCTTGTATTTTTTACTTGTTGTTGAGGACGTGCTATAAAAATTCAAGCTGAAGATTGGAAAGCTCAACGGGGATCTACTTCAACCGTCCGGAATAAGGTACGAGGTTCGGTCCTTTAGTGTTAGATGTTTTTATTTCTATTGCATATTGGGAAAGATTGATTTCTGGAGTCTAGCTGTCTGTTGTGGTACCCCAAGACATAGGAATTTCTCTCCGTAACAACTGGTCTTATGTCAGTTGTGAACTCATATCTTACTACCTCTAATATCGGATTGATGTCTAGAAAATTATTTTACCTATCACATCCTTCTAGGTTCATACTTTGGGGGACATTTTGTTGCACCTGAAAAATCCACTGTTTCCTGGTTACCCTTCAGAGAGTCTTGTCAGAGATTCATATGGTGACTTTTTTCCATCCTTAGGGAGATTGACGCTTCTACTCAGTTATGACAGAGCGTCATCGGTGCATTGTCCTATTGAGCAAAGAGTGTCGATGCCTTTTGTCTCTTGAAATTAGGCATCGTCAGTGCTATTTTCGTGTGAGAAAAAAGTGTCGACGCCTTTTCACATTAATCCAAAAGTGCCAGTGGACTAAAAACATGAAAACAGAAGATGCTAGAAGCTTCCATATGAAAGCCTCCATGGATTTGGTTCCTACTAGCTAGGGACAGGTGGAATTTTCCTTCTGCACCTATTAGGATCATCTCCTATCCATTTCCTAAGTGAATCTCATATCATTTGTCCTATAAATGAAGCCCTCATGGAGTGAGTGAGGAAATACCAAAGAAAGCATCCTTATGTTGTTGGACTGATATCTGTTTTAGAGGCAAGTTTGAGTGAGTCTATGAGTGAAGAGCTTGTTGTAAGTGAGGAGTGTTGTAAGTCCATTTTGGAAGACAAAGTTGTCAACATCAAGGATTTGGTTGTATATTTACCTTCTTTATTCATTAATACAAAAGTGTTTCCCTTTCCCATACTTAATGTGTGCCAATATCAATTAAATATTGTTAGATTCCTTGATCACTCGCATAGATTGTTAATTTATCATGTTGCTCTCATCTTGTTTTATTGTGCTTCTGGGAAGTGCTTGTTGTACTATATCACATGTTCATACCCCATAGGGGAGTTGTAATAAAATTTTCTAGCATGATAGTGTCTATGAAAGACTCGGTCTCTTAGACTTTATTTGCCAATCCGATCATCCCAGGGTATTTTTTCCCTTGGTTATTATTGGTTGTTGAACAAATGACTGATAATTTCTTAGTTTTTCACTCAATACCTCCAAAGTTGGGGTGGTAGGCTTGTAATTTAGGCCTATTGAGGTTATTAGAGTCTATGTGTCAATGCATAAACATGCTAGGCATTATTGTCGAGTCATATGAACATGTCTAAGTCCCCCTAGGGATAGGTATCATTAAAAAAAAAACTACTTTTTTGTTTGTATTTTAGACATATCTTCCTATGTTTTGACTCAAATTTAGATTGGGAGAGCTCACTGAATGTGAAATTAAATTCTGCATCCAACAAGTACCCACTCGGCATACTTTTGACGGGCCCCGCTACCTGAAAAAATGTGATGATGATGTCATCATGACAGTTTTTCAGGTATTTCTTGTTTTTGAGGTAGCAAGACCCGTCAAAAGTATGTCGAGTGGGTACTCTTTGGATGAAGAATTTAATTCTACATCCAACAAGCTCTCTTGATCGAAATTTGAGTAAAAACACAAGGAGATATGTCGAAAATACGAACAAAAAAGTAGTTTTTCTTTTCTTCCTAAAAAATTAATAAATATTATTTTATTATTTTAACTATTATTTTATTAATTTTCCTTAGGAGGCCCATTTTGAGTTGAAATTTCCTCTAATGTAGACTCATATCAGGCCTAGATTCACTCCACATGCAGCTGCAGTCTCTCTCTCCTTCGGATTTGCCCCCCCTGGGCTAGATCTCTTATTTTTGCTATAAATAAAGCATGGCTACCTCCTTTCCAAGTTAGCTAGAGTTGGATTGAGGAGTTATTGCTATTGTAACACTATGTAATATATTTTTCTATTGGAATAAAGTGAAGCTTTGGAGGCTAAAACGGTGTAATGCTCTTATATGTGTGAAATTAACATTGTCTTGCGGCTTTCTGTTACCAGTGTCTTTCTCTCAATTTCTGCATCTAAATCCTATCTGGCCTGAATGATTCAGCTGAATCAATAGGAGTATAGTTGGGAAAGTAAGATTACTTGTTTTTCAATACCTCACAGTATATATGTTTGAAGATTCATATTATACATGTTTAAATAAGTTTATTTGCATGTAATCCCTCTCTTTTTTCATATATCTCTATCCAGATCTCATAAGGTTTTTGTGTAGGATCATTTGTTAGTTTTTAGGTAGCAAGGGTTGGATGTACTGTGGATCTAGACTGACTCCACTGGGCATCTGACTATTTTGTGAAGGCATTGTCCCTTGACATTCCACTAACTAGTCCTTTTTGCAGATCCATTCCAGGAACAAGTGCTCTTTTGTTCCTCTTCCTCCTTCAAATTTCTTAAAATCAGACTGGTTACTTGTTTTGCAGCTTTAGAATTGTTTAGATATATCAATTTAAGAATTCATTTTACATAGATCTTTTCTCTTTAAATCTCATAGACTAGATCTCATTCCTAAAGAAATTTTACAAGCATTCTAGATCTAGTTTTAGGGAAAATTGTCATTTTTGAAGGCTGTGAAAGTAAATCTAAAGCTTGTTGAATGCATGGTTGTTTCCTTAGGATATGAAACATTATATTCACAAATTTAGTTTCTTCATATTGGATTCCCCAAAATCAGGCCAATATCCCAAGGAAAGCTTGCTTTCCTTGGTTCTTTTTCCGCTTCTTTAAAAACTAGTTTTAACTTAGAATTTTTGGGTAAAACGTTTATTCATCCAAAAGTAATTTTGGGCATATTTAACTATGATAATATTTCTGTTTTTTATTAGGTGTAACAGAAAATAGGAGGAGGTGTTGTCCGGAAATCATTTTCAGACCATTTGAAACCCCCCAGGGGGTCTCCGTCTTCCCAAAATTTCAAAATTTTGCAATTTGTAAACCTTTGGTCTCATTCCTTATAAGGACCAAGTGGATTAATTTAAGTTTTCTGATATTGTAATTTATACTAATAAAAAGAAAAATCTTTTCGAATAGGCTCTTTCGAGCCTATTCACCATCCCCCCTGGGGGGGTTCACGTCCGTGTCATTTTTAACATTTTTTCATCTTTTTTCAATCTATTGTAGTTCCAATATGCAGGATTATATACTTTGATAACATTTTTCATTATTCCATATTTTCAATTCAAAAGTAATCAGACTACTTTCCCCACGAATTCCCGATTGGCTCATAA
This sequence comes from Pseudotsuga menziesii, assembly GCA_001517045.1. Lineage (NCBI taxonomy): Eukaryota > Viridiplantae > Streptophyta > Pinopsida > Pinales > Pinaceae > Pseudotsuga > Pseudotsuga menziesii. Next base: position 787,121 of record LPNX010896530.1, on the reverse strand, counting down.
GGGGAAAGAGATGCATGATAGGACTAATTAGAAAACCGGTGTTGTGTATCTCTGATTCCATTTTCATTAAGTTTTTTAATAATCATAATAAAACCAACCCCTCCTTGATTCCCCGATTGAGTTCCACTTGGACTGAAAGAGGTTCCTGGAGGGTTTTCTTTTTAATAAGAACACCTCTTTTAAAATTTACTAAAAATAACAAAGACTCCAGTGTGTATGCTTTGTACTTGGCTGCGGTTCATCCGATCAGTCAAGCTGCATCAAAATCACTTGAGTGACTAGATTAATTATTCTTCATCTCCCAAATCGACAAACCATCAGGAGAAAATCCAATGCCTCGAACAAACTGTAAGCAGTGGAAAAATACCCAAAGGAGTGGTGTTGCCACCTTTCACACATCTGGGTCACGTGGCAGAAATCTTCAAGCCACTCAGTGTGTCCTTGGAGGAAAGTCTCGAGTCAAGGTTGTCACCTTATTCTTGACTCCTTCGTTTAGGCTCAACTCCTAATGAATCCAAGGGGGGTAGACCCTATTAATTTACTAAGGCTAATTACTTAGTATGGTGATGTTAAACTAAATGAATAACTTAGGAGTTTGAAATTTAACCATAAACAACCATAGATGACAAGATACAAAATGAGCGCACGAAAGCACAATGTTGAGACACAATATATATATATATATATATATATATAGCAAGAAAATAACCAGTGCCTTAAAATGGAGTCAAAATAAAATCAATGTACTTGCATGTGCTTGGAGTGAATGTTTTGCAATTGCCTCTTGTTACATTTTAAGTTAATGTGAAATATGAGTTGATTAAAATTAGGGGAAGGGGTGGACTCCAGATATACCCGAGAGTACTTGGAGTATGTCCAAAACTAAACCTTCACGACTACCCACAAGGAATATGTGGGATAAATGGAGTCTCTGGGGCTATTGTTCATAACGCACCCATTAGGGTGTGACAGAGATCGGTGCCCTGAGGTCACTTTTCAGAAGTTCCCGCTTCCTTTGGGTATTTTGCCACCGTAATGGTTTGATCTAGGTGTTGGATTTTCACTTGATGGTTTGTCAATTTGGGAGAGTGAATCCTAATTATACTAGTCACTCAAGTGCTTTTGATACAGCTTGACTGATCAGATGAACCAAAACCAAGTGCAGAGCATACACACAGGAGTCTTGTCAATTTTAGTAAAGTTTGAGATGGATGTTCTTGTTAAAAAGAAAACCCTCTAAAAACCTCTTTCAGTCCAAGTGGACCTCAATCGGGGAAACAAGGAGGGGTTGATTTTATTATGGTTACTGAAACAAATGATGATAGCAAATGAAACATAAAAATATAAGCAAACCACAATTTTCTAATTAGACTACCATGAACCTTTCTTCACCTTTCGGCTCAAAAGGAGGCTCGTGGGGTAAGTATTAAAGTTACTTTGAAATCAATAGAAATGGAATATGGAATTGATATTAAATCAAAGTATATTTCCCTACATATTAGTACTACGCTAGATTTAAAAAATATGAACGAAAGGAAAAAATGACACGGACGCAAATCCCCCTAGGGGGGATGGGGAATGGGCTCGAAAGAGCCTATTCAGAAGTGTTTTTATTACCATTGGTTACAATATAAGCAAACTAATATGATTCCTCTTGATTCTTATATAGAATGAAACCAAGATCTTACAAAGTGCAAAAATTAAAGATTTCAGTCAAAAAGGGAGACCCCTGGGGGGATTCAGAAGGCCCAAAAGTCACTGTCGAATAGAAAATACTCCTCTTTTATGGTATACCTACTAAAAATCAGCAATATTATTAGACTTAAATATGCCCAAAAGCACTCTGAAATTACCTTTGGGTTAGCTTACTTTTAACCAAAAAAATCTAAGTTAAAACTAGTTAAAAAAGGTAAAAAGCGAACCAAGGAAAGAAATCTTTCCTTGGGATCTTGGATTTCCTTTCAGGAAGCCAATATGATGTGCATTGATTTCTAGATTTATCTTTTATAACAAAAAACAGAAATCTAATGCATGCAAGCTACAAATTCTCTTTAAAATTCCATGCAAAAAGGACGATTTCCCTAAAGCTAGATCTAGAATGCTTATGAAACATTTTAAGAACAAGATCTAGATTATGGTATTTGAGAATATAGATCTATGTTAAATTTAATTTAATATCAAGGATCTAAACAATATCAAAGCTATGAACAAAGTAACTAGGTAAATAATTGATTTTGAAGGAGGAAGAGGAGGAGAGAAATGCTGGCAGCCTTGAAGATCCACCGTGGAGCTTTCAGGTGGAATGTCAAGGGACTATGCCTTTGGAAGGTTTTGGAGAGAGTGAAGAAGAAAAATAGATCATCATCCTCTCCAATCTAGGAACCTGTAGCTCAGCTAAAATAAAAAAACTTGCGAAAATACTTGTGAGATCCGATTAGTACATACACAGAGATTCAGAATAACATGCATATAAACTTATAAAACATGTTGAATCTAGATCTCTAAACATGCATCAAAGGAAAGAGATGGCCAATAAAATTATTGAAAAGCACCTTTCCTATCAAGATTATAATAAGCTTATTATCAATCTTAGAAATGAATCCACAAGCAATCAGCAAATTATGAACATAGATACAGGTTACCTCAATAAAAAATGGCAATGGTCATCCACACATACAATGGCATAACACCGTCTTGCCTCCAAAGCTTCTCTTTATTTCAAATGAACAATAACAACAGTACAATAGTAGCAGCACCTCAATCCCAGTTCTAACTAGCTTGGAAGAGGTAGCCTGTGCTTTATTTAAACAAAAAACAGGAGATCCAGCCCAGGGGGGCGCAAATCCCAAGGAGACAAATCACTATAGCTGAAGGAGAGTCCATCAATGCCTGATCTGTGTCTAAATGAGCCATATTTGAGTCTCACTGAGTGCAACTATCAATCGGAGAGCTGATCTGACTGACACCTCAACCTGTTGACTGAAACATCCACCAAAACTCATCGAGATGAGCCAAAACGTGTGGAGGAGAGAGGGAGGGCAAAATTCCCCCAAAAGGATGCTAAATATCAACTCTGGATCTAATTTGATCGCCTCCTTCATTCAAGGATTTGTCATATCCAGTCAATCTAGTTCAGATCTGACTAATTTCAATCAAATCGGCTAAGAATCCACTGATCTATGATTCTGGATTTGCTCCATTATTCATCAATTTATTAATTAAAATAATCAATAATTGATTTTTGGGGCTTTTTGACCTGAGTGATGGAAAATCACTCAAAACTAGGAAATAGTGGGTCCATGGGTTTACATGGTGCTCTTAGCTTGAAAATGAGCACCTACATGACTGAAACTGATTATTTGGCCCACTTTTATTACAAAATCAAATTTTCCAATTAAACTATTAAAAGATAGCCTAAGTTTTGGAGAAAAAAAAATTTAATAAAAAACACTGAAAAAAATTTTTAAAATGAAAAAATTGAAAAAACTAGGGGGGCTTAGACATGTTCATATGACTCGACCATGATGCCTAGCATGCTTATACATTGACACATATACTCTAATAACCTTAATAGGCCTAAATGCCAAGCCAACCACCCCAACTTTGGAGGTATGGAGTGAAAAACTCAGAAATTATCAGTCGTTTATTCAACAACCAATAATAACCAAGGGAAAAAACACCCTGGGCTGATCGTATTGACAAATAAAGTCTAAGAGACCGAGTCTTTTACAGACACTATCATGCGAGAACATTTATTATAATTCCCTCAAGGGGGTATGAACATGTGATATAGTACAACAAAGCTTCCCAGAAGCAAGACTGAAGGTCTTCTGAAGTCCGAACAAAAAATCTTTGTCCGGTTCACCAGGATCACTTGATAAAAAACCACTAAGTACAACTTAGGTGGTAACATTCTGTCTCCAACTGTGGGACATGTGCTCGATTTGGTCATAGGACAAGGAGAGGATACAAGAACACCAGAATCTCTGGTTTATACACCCTGTAAAAACATCTAAACTTGACAAGAAAACCTTAGTAACAAAAGCTTTACATAAAAAAACAAATGAACCATTAAGCTGATTTATTTAAACAAAATAAATATAACTAACTAATGAAAACAAAAATGTTTGATTATAGCTAAGTACAAAACAAAAAATGCGGAAAGTAAATGCTCTTTTTCAAGGAGCTTATTTTCCTACTCTAAGCATGATATAAAAAGGGTTAAGTGTAATCGGAAATCAAATGTAACCACCTAATCATTTTATTAACATAAAAAAAAAATCCTTGTCTTTGGTTACCAGCCAAAGTAAGGATACTTTATTCAGAAAATGCAAACCTGCGTGATGATTTAGAATGGGAAGGATGGATGGGAGATCATAGGCATGAATAATGTCATAAAAATTCTTCCACAACTTGTATGTGCTCATGCAGGTTGCTTCTATCCATGAATGGATAGGACTGATATACCAATCAGAATGATGGGGCAGACTGACTACATCATCATACTGATCACCAGGGCTTATCAAATGATAACTCGTTGCACAAGCCCCAAGTAGCTCCAAATCATAAGGAACCTCTATATGTGAAAAAGATGGTTGAGACTGATATTCCACTGACTGCATCACATATGACTTTTCACAACACTTCTTCTCAATGTCTTCATTACCGATACCCTTGTGCGGCTCTGCATGATATGACTCTGAATGATCACAGGAAAATTCTAAATGCTCCACTTCCATACTAAGTTTTTCCAAGGTCTCCAGATCCATGCTTCCCTCTATGGAAGTATAGTAGATTGGAATTCCACAAATTTCTAAATAGACACTCCCCTTGCTGGATATAGCATAGATAGGATTCTTAATAAGATATCCACAAAAATCCCAATAGTCATCACCATCATCTATGTTAGATGTGATGGATTCCCCATTGCTGATATCAGGTTCCGATATCAAGTTTTCTTTGTCTTCATTACTGATACTGATATATGGCTCAGACTAATCATGTGGATAAACTGCATGCTCCTTTTTTATATCAAAGTTTCCCAAGGCCACATGGTCCATGCTCTCTCCTTTATATATTCCATAGATAGAAAAATCAACAAAACCATCAAAAGTTTCTGGTTCATTATTTTCCTCTTTATTCATGTCATAGATCGGATTTTCCATGAATGTCCAGGACTCCTCATCAAAATATTTGTCAGGGATAAGGGAGTCTTCGTCACTTGTATCATGCTCCAAGCTATACTTGTCCTCATTTTCATACTCATCTTCTTCAGAGAAAAGGTCACAAGGCAGTAAACCTTCTAGACTCTCATCATTATATGGAGAACACGTAGGAGTCCCATCATGTACATTACAGTTTTCATCATAAGTTTCACTATAAGATTCTGCAATGGTTTCATCCTTAGGTGTGTACTGTTTAGCTGGTGACAAAGGGTAGGCCTGGCCTACCATGTATATATGATCAGGCTCACTTGAAGTTGTTTCCTGATTACTGACCTCGGGAAGTCCATGTTCCATGACTTGATTTGCAACATAACAAGTGCTTTCTTGGTGGAATTGTTCACAGGGTCTACACCATGGAATTACTTCTTCTACCATGTTAGCTAAGTCTAACTAGTTTGGAATCCTAGGCTCCTACTGAGGAAAATTATCTTGATACATCCGATTCTGCTTGGGCTGAAAGTTCCTAGGTCCACTATTCCTTTCCATTGTGATCAATCTATTATGAATGTGATTCAAGTGTGCAGAATGATTGGCCATTAGTTGGTTTTGACTAGTAACCAAGTCTTTTATCATGTATGTTACCTTTTCCATGGGATATTTAGAGGCTCCCTTTTCTTCTAATTCAACAGCTTTTCCCTTTTCTTTGTTGTATGAAGTGTTTTCCCTAGTGTAACCTGGAATGTTGAATTTTCCTAAAGACTACATATTCTTTTCTATTTTCTCAGCCAATTCCTAAGCAGTTTCTAGATTGGCCAGCTCTTTGTCTCTTAACTGGTACCTCAAATCACCAGTGAAAGCTTCAATGTAAGATATGAGGATGGAGGCATCCTTTGGCTTGATTTCATTAGGGAGTTCTGCAACCACACACCTGAACTTAGTGTTAAATTCATCCATGGTTTCATTCTCCATCTTCTTAATGTTATGAAGGGCAGCAAGCAGATGTCTTGGTTCTTTCTTTTCTCCCCATTTCTTCTTAAAACCCTCTAGGAATTCACTAAGAGTTTTATATGAATCATCATCTAGGTTGAAGTACCAATCTTCAGCATCATATTCTAAGGATAAATCAAAGAGCTTCATTTTGACATCGTCATGGTCATGGGCAACATCATTGCAATAACTGACCAGGATCTTTTCAAACTTTTGAAGGTGAGACTTGGCAGTGATGGCATTATTACCCTGAAACATGGGGAGCTTCTTGATAGCATCTTTTGCAATGGCATGGGGAGAACCTACTATCTGAGAAAAGTCAAGGGGTTTGAATAATTCCGTCATTTCTTGAGATTGGTGAACATGACTCTCTACAAATATGTGATGGATATCTGAGAGGGATTGGTCTCCTAAATCTTTAAGGTTTCTACGAGAAGTCTGCCTATTCAATCTTTCCCTAATAAACCTTTCGGGATCAGGGAGAGGATTAAATAATTGATGGCAGTTTCTTCGGGTAGAAATTCTTGGAGGGATGTTAGACAGTGGAGTCTCCAGACAGATTGAGTTTTATTTTTTATGTTTTTTAAACACTAGATCAATCAAAAGTTTTTATCTTTTTAGTTGTTTAGAAAAAAGTTAAGCTAAGTCGTACTCAAGAATAAAAATATTTATCCCCGACAACGGTGCCAAAAAGTGTTTCCTCCTTTCACACACCTAGGTCACGTGGTAGAAATATTCAAGCCACTCAGTGTGTCCTTGGGGGAAAGTCTCGAGTCAAGGCTATCGCCTTGTTCTTGACTCCTCCGTTTAGGCTCAACTCCTAATGAATCCAAGGGGGGTAGAACCTATTAAGCTACTAAGACTAATTACTTAGTATGGTGATGCTAAAC
>LPNX010896530.1:767682-779776 GCA_001517045.1 Pseudotsuga menziesii | reverse complement strand
GTTGGATTTTCACCTGATGGTTTGTCAATTTGGGAGAGTGAATCCTAATTATACTAGTCACTCAAGTGATTTTGATACAGCTTGACTGATCAGATGAACCACAGCCAAGTGCAGAGCATACACACAGGATTTTTGTCAATTTTAGTAAATTTTGAGATGGATGTTCTTGTTAAAAAGAAAACCCTCCAGGAACCTCTTTCGGTCCAAGTGGACCTCAATTGGGGAATCAAGGAGGGTTTTATTTTATTATGGTTACTTAAAAAAATTATGATAGAAAATGAAACATAAAAATATAAGCAAACCATAATTTTCTAATTAGACTACCATGAACCTTTCTTCACCTTTCGGCTCAAAAGGAGGCTTGTGGGGTAATTATTAAAGTTACTTTGAAACCAATAGAATTGGAATATGGAATTGATTTTAAATCAAAGTATATTACCCTACAGATTAGTACTACACTATATTGAAAAAAGATGAACGAAAGCAAAAAATGACACAAACGCAAATCCCCCCAGGGGGGGTGGGGAATGGGCTCGAAAGAGCCTATTCAGAATTATTTTTATTACCAGTGGTTACAACATCGGAAAACTGATATGATGCCTCTTGATTCTTATATAGAATTAAACCAAGAGTTTACAAAGTGCAAAAATTAAATATTTCAGTCAAAAAGGGAGACCCCTAGGGGGATTCAGAAGGCCCAAAAGTCACTTTCGAACAGCATCTCTTCCTATTTTCTGTTATACCTAATAAAAACAAGCAATATTATTAGACTTAAATATGCTCAAAATCACTCTGAAAGTACATTTGGGTCAGCTTACTTTTAACCAAAAAAAACTAAGTTAAAACTAGTTAAAAAAGGTAAAAAGGGAACCAAGGAAAGCAATCTTTCCTTGGGATCTTGGATTTCCTTTTAGGCAGCCAATATGATGTGCACTTATTTCTATATTTATATTTTATAACAGAAAACATAAATCTAATGCATGCAAGCTACAAATTCTCTTTAAAATTCCATGCAAAAAGGACGATTTCCCTAATGCTAGATCTAGAATGCTTATGAAACCTTTTAAGAACAAGATATATATTATGGGATTTGAGAAGATAGATATATGTTAAATTTACTTTAATATCGTAGATCTAAACAATATCAAAGCTGTGAACAAAGTAACCAAGTAAAGAATTGATTTTGAAGGAGGAAGAGGAGGAGAGAAATGCTGGTAGGCTTGAAGATCCACCGTGGAGCTTTCAGGTGGAATGTCAAGGGACTATGCCTTTGGAAGGTTTTGGAGAGAGTGAAGAAGCAAACTATATCATCATCCTCTCTAATCTAGGAACCTACAGCTCAGCTGAAATCAAAAAACTTGCCGAAATACTTGTGAGATTCGATTAGTACATAAACAGAGATTCATAATAACATGCATATAAACTTATAAAACATGCTGAATATAGATCCATAAACATGCATAAAAGGAAATAGATGGCCAATAAACTTATTAAAAATAACCTTTCCTATCAAGATTATAATAAGCTTATTATCAATCTTAACAATGAATCCACAAGCAATCAGCAAATTATGAACATAGATACAGGTTACCTCAATAAAAAATGGCAATGATCATCCAAACATACAATGGAATAACACCGTCTTGCCTCCAAAGATTCTCTTTATTTCAAATGAACAATAACAACAATACAATAGCAGCAGCACCTCAATCCCAGTTCTAACTAGCTTGGAAGAGGCAGCCTATGCTTTATTTAAACAAAAAATAGGAGATCCAGCCGAGGGGGGGTGTAAATCCCAAGGAGACAAATCACTATAAATGAAGGAGAGTCCATTAATGCCTGATCTGTGTCTAACTGAGCCAGATCTGAGTCTCATTGAGTGCAACTGTCAATCGGAGAGCTGATCTGACTGACACCTCAACCTGTTGACTGAAGCATCCACCAAAACTGATCTAGATGAGCCAAAACGTGTGGAGGAGATATTGAGGGAGAAATTCCCCATAAAGATGCTGAATATCAACTTTGGATATGATTTGATCACCTCCTTCAGTCAAGGATTTGTCAGATCCAGTCAATCTGGTTCAGATCTGACTGATTTCAATCAAATCGGCTAAGAATCCACTGATCTATGATTCTAGATTTGCTCCATTATTCATCAATTTATCAATTAAAATAATCAATAATTGATTTTTGGGGCTTTCTGACCTGAGTGATGGAAAATCACTCAAAACTAGGAAATAGTGGGTCCATGGGTTTACATGGTGCTCTTAGCTTGAAAATGAGCACCTACATGACTGGAACTGATTATTTGTCCCACTTTTATTACAAAATCAATTTTTCCAATTAAATTATTAAAAAATAGCCTAAGTTTTGGAAAAAATAATTTTTAATGAAAAACACTGAAAATTTTTTAAAAAATGAAAAAATTGAAAAAACTAGGGGGACTTAGACATGTTCATATGACTCGACCATGATGCCTAGCATGTTTATACATTGACACATATACTCTAGTAACCTCAATAGGCCTAAATGCCAAGCTGACCACCCCAACTTTGGAGGTATGGAGTGAAAAACTCAGAAATTAGCAGTCATTTATTCAACAACCAATAATAACCAAGGGAAAAAACACCCTGGGCTGATTGTATTGACAAATAAAGTCTAACATACTAAGTCTTTTACAGACACTATCATGCTAGAACATTTATTACAATTCCCCCAAGGGGGTATGAACATGTGATATAGTACAACAAAGCTTCCCAGAAGCAAGACTGAAGGTCTTCTGAAGTCCGAACAAAAAACTTTGTCCGATTCACCAGGATCACTTGATAAAAGACCACTAAGTAAAACGTAGGTGATAGCAAGTGGGAACAACTGGAAAGTGACCTCGAGGCACCGATCTTTGTCACACCTTGATGGGTGCGTTATGAATAGTAGTCTCCGAGACTTCATTCCATCCCACAAACACCTTGCAGGTAGCCATGAAAGTTCACTTTTGGACATACTCCAAGTACCCCTCGGGTATATCTGGAGTCCCATTTTCACCTAATTTAATTCATTCACATTCCACACTAATTTAAAATCTACCAAGAGACATTTGCAAAACATTCATTCAAGCGCATGCAAGCACATTATTTTCTCTGTTGACTCCATTTAAGGCACTGGTGATTTATTTGATCATTTCTTTTAATTATATATATATATATATATTGAGTGTCATTACTGTGCTTATCTATTTTAAATCTTGCATCTTGTTATCTTTTGTTTCCACTGGTTAATTTCAAAACTCCTAAACAACTTAATCAATATAACACCATCACACTAAGTAATTAGCCATAGTAATTTTACAGGGTCTACCCCCCTTGGCTTCGTTAGGAGTTAGCCTGAGTCAAGAACAAGGTGACATCCTTGACTCGAGACTTCCCCCAAGGACACACCGAGTGGCTTGAAAAATTTTTCCACGTAACCTAGGTGTGTGAAAGGCAGCAACAGATCTAAGGTATGAGAGTGGTTTTATGTTGAGCAAATTAACTATCTAGGGAAAGGATATGTTGCTATTGGTTTTTGTTCTATGCTTGTATAATACAGGGTAGAGGAACAAGTGGTGTCTACATCAGTTGCCGAATTCCTTGAAACAAAAACATGATAAAAGGTAAATTTACAATATAATAATCTATTATAATTGTGGATATTAAACATAAAAATCATGATAAAAAGAATACCACGTTAATTATTGGATAAAAAGTGTGATGTAAGTTTGTATTATCTGATAAATTGCATGTGCGACATGCCCCTTTCATTCCTGAGATTTAGGCAATGGAGATGTTATGTGAAGATTAAAATGTCGAGAAAACTAAGAATGAAAATTGGAATCGCATCAATCAGAACCTTTACCGTGCAAGAACAATGCAATGTGGGTGAACCATGAACCACTATAACCTTTATGTAGAACAAAATATCCCTTGATTTTCCCTCCAATAATGGAAATCAAGGTCTCAACGAAGGTATCACATGAGATTGATAAAAAATACAGGCGAATGTAACCATATTCCTAAATTTCAAGGAAAATATAGGTCAAAATAACCCTTGGGATCCTCCATTACTTAAAATTGGGGGAAAAGAATGATTACATTCGCTAGGGTGAAAATAGTTTTATCATTTTCCTCATTAATATATGGGAGGCTATTCATTTTGGATTTTTGTTTTCTAATAAATATTGGGAAAATATATTTTAGCTGAAAAAACCCTTTTCATATAAGAAAATATCCCACTAAATTTTTGTAACCACCTTAATATAGCCTATGGGCTATATATAGCCCCTAAAATTATCCATGGTCGAATTAGAATGTTTCCATACATATGGAAGCCCAAAGATGAAAGTATTCGTTACTTGATGAGGAAAATGCCAAATATTTTTTTTGTTTTTGAGCATAAACCCTGATGTACGTGGGTTGCAATGGTGAAAGTTGTGTAGACGTGAATTTCATAGTTGTTGACCTACGTGTATCTTCAAAATTTTATTTTTAAGGGTTAAAATGAAGCATTAGGGATATACTCAGTAAGGAGGGTATAGTGATTCTGCTAAGGGATAGGGGAAGGCCATCAAGGCATGATCCATAAGGTGTGGAAAATCATTCCATAACACATAGGAGACACAGTTGGTGGGATATACTTATTGTCCATTAATTCTTGTACATCCATATTTAACTCTATCAATTTCAGTATGCCCATTCTATTAGGATCTTTCAAAAGTGGGGTTTCCCCTAGGACAAGATTTATTGTAACATCAATGTCCCTTTTTGGTTGTAGCTCCAACACTTCAGCTGGAAACACATATTTGAACTCATGTAACTATCGATAATATTCTAGCTTTGGGACTTTTTCATCTTATGAATATTATATATGGACTCCATATAGTTGGAATCCTTTCTTATGAAATTTCCTTAATTGTAAGATTGAAGTATTCCTTACTAAAACTTGCTTGGGAATCCCTTTCACCACTCTTGTCCTTCTCTCTTCATCAATGCATTCAAGAACCTTTTCATAGAAATATACCTTCACTATATACTTCTCCTTGAACCAAACCATACAAATAAAATAATCATAAGATCCTAATGGTAATACCTTCAAATCTACTTTTATGAGGAGCCTATTTAACTCCATGAAGCACTGCATCACTACTTCACTCACTTTCATTTTTGTTCCCGTGGATAACTTTACTAGCTAATATTTATTATGCATCATTTTTCCAAAAGAACAACTTTTACCCAATTTTGGAGTAACATAACTATGATTAGATCCTAGGTCAATTAAAATAGAAAGAGATTTCTTATCTATATTAAATTCAACTTCCACTACCACTCATTAATGGTTTACATGATGGTCATCCAACACTGCATAAATTCGGGGTGTTTTCCTTTCTATATCCTCCAGTGTAACTGCTTTTTCTAAGTTATGCAAACCCCAGAAGTAATCTCTTCAATATAGATAGTCTTTAAGCATGTGGTTTTCTTCACATCCCCAATGCCAAAGTGGTGCTTTTCGTCCTCTTTCTGTTATTATTGCTAGCTTGTTTCCACTTCATGGTTGCTAACATTGTTGGAAATTCCTTGGCTGAATTCTAAATGGTGGAGAATAGAATCTACTTTTCCTTTGGCTTCCCTTTCTATGATGGATGAAATTCTCATTTTCCTTTTCTTTGCTCATAGTAATGCATTTCCATCCCGATGGATTCATCAAGGGTTGGTGGATTAATAAAATTAATCATATCTTTGTAATTATGGGGTAGAATTCCAAGGAATCTTTGAATTGTTATCCTTTGATCTTTGATGTAATATACATACCTTAGTAGTTCCAAAAAAATTATGGACATGTTCCTCCATGTACTTCTATCCCAATTTTATTTCATTGAACTTCTTCCTCTTGTTATGATAATACTTGCTACCTAGTTATTTTCCATTCAAATACGTTTAAATCATTCCCAATTTATCATTCTATTTTTTAATTCCATGAGGATCTCTCAAAAAATTGAACCTCAACCATTTATGTTGTAATTAGAAATTCTGGCCTTTTCATTTCCAAAGTAATCATCAATCTAAAAAAAATATTCATTCCAAGAAGCCATGCTTCTGCTTCCTGACCTGTCCTACTCTCTCCATCGAATGTGGGTGGAATTTCCTTTTTGAATTCTCCTTGTGGCATCTTTTTAAAAGTATATATTATTTCAAATACTATGGAAGTATACTTTGGGATAGTTTTAGAACCTCATGAATCACATGACCTGCTAGTATAAAACCTTAACAAAGATACCATATGTGTCCTTCTCAGAGAATCCTTTTTTGGACTTGGAGTCCTCTTTGTAGTGTGGCTTATGGATCAAAATTATACACTTTTATTCCTTGAACAAAATTTCTTATATTATATCCAAGATGATCCCTCTGCTAAATATCGACGAGGCTGTGAAGGAATGGATCATTAATCTGGTTCTTCTCTTCTTAAGCCTTGATCAACCTCTCATTGAAAATTCTCATTGTTTCAACCAAATTTCAGGGAGTTAATTCTTTCTCCTTCCCTTGTATTCTATTTATTTCCCTCTTGCATATTTTCTCCCAGGACATCCTCATCATGTTCATAGGGTTCCTCGGCATCATTCATGGAGATAGTGTTCTTCACCCAACGAAAGACCAAGGATTTCTAAATTATAAAATATTGAATAATCACCCTTAACTTTCCTGATATGATATTGAATTCTCAAAAGTGTTAATATAAAACACTTATTACCTTAATCACATGCCTAAAAATTCACAAAAATAAATTTCATGCATTATGGAAGCTACCCCTATTGACAATTTTTTTGTTAAATCAAAGTCACATACACTTTTTTGTTCAAGTTTTAGAAACATATGAACTCCCATTTCAGGTTTTCAATGTGCACCATTGTTCTCCCAAGGATAATCTTTACAACTCATATATCCATTATTCATTATGATCTCGTCGATAGAAGTTACAACCTTTCGATATTGTTGAGTTTTCCCAATTCTGCACTTTTTCTATAGGTGCAATTATCTTTGGATACCAATTTCAGCCACTTGTAGAAGAAAATATAGACTGAAATAGGAAACAAAATTCTATAGGGGTTTTTATTATTGATGTTAGAGAGTAACTCAAAGAAGCTTGAACTTTAAAACTTTTATCAATAAATTTTGACACATGTGTATCTCATAAATCAACCACATATGAATATATCAGCCATATGTGAATCTCATAAATATATAAGCCACATGTAAATATCACCAATATATCAGGCACATAAATCATCTTCATAAATCAACCATATAAATAAATCCACCATGAGAGACAAGATATACCCTAGGAAAACCCTCCGAACATGATGGATGAAAAAACCAGCAATTCTTTAACTATGATAGATATATTTCCAGAGAATGGTTTACAAAGCATAATCATATTTCCTGATAAGAGATATCACCACAACTGTAGAGAAGAGAGATCCAATGCAAGTATGTGAAAACAACTATATGCAACTGTATTGAACCTGCCATATTCCTAACATAGTAATAAAAAGACAAAAACACTAACATGCAAAAGGTAGCGCATAGGAGGCTCAGTAAACATACCGAGAGAACCACATAGTGCATTCATATTTGAGGAGCTAACTAGAAAACCCTCCATGCAAACATTAATTCCCTTTCTTTCATCAATTATATTTAACTAAATTTTCACTGTATTCAGCTGAAAGTGAAGTAGCTTTAACTATATGTTAATTGTCTTGAGATGAATGTTAACTGACGTGAATTGAATGTTATATGAATTGAGCTGAATGTTAACTCTCATGAACTCAATTTTTAACTAACTTTTGATCACTTAGTTAACAGGTTATTTTAAGTGTCATCAGCACTTCACTCTTAGTGCCATCCATGCACAATTTCTATTATTAACTTTTGTATGGATCTCTTTAGTTAACAGATGCATGTTGGTTGATGAACATTAAGCTCTTATTTACTTAATTGATTACATTCATTAATAGTTCAATCGATGCTTTGACTAAGGCACTAATAGAGGCATTCATTTTTTACTAAAGCTTTATAACTTGAGTTCACTCAGACATTTGCATGGGCAATTCAAATTCTCTTTCTCTATGCTTTGTATCATTATAATTAAATAATTAATGTATGGTACATATGTGTATTATGTATCCATATTATCATATCATAATCAAAATAATTATTCCATACATATTGATGATCATATATATTACCCTGGGCCATATAGTCATATGCTAAAGTAATCCACTCTAGGGGTAGCTAAGCTCTAAAGGATACTTATAGCACTTAGTGACCATGACTAGAAATATATCACATAGTATAACCACCTCAACAAATGGAGGTCCACAGTCTTAATACAACACATGATTTGAATCTTGATACAACACAAGATCACTTCCATAATTGGAGATCCATTCTCATAGGGTATCGTCTATGGGAATCATTGACTTGATACAACACAATTATAGAATTGATACAACACAATACTGGTCTTGATATTAATCACAAGACTCGGCTTGATATTAGTCACAAGTTCTACAATACAACATCACCACCTCAATCATATCAGGATACTTCGGACTTGATAGAACACAATGTCCTGACTTGATACCACACAAGTATTGGAGAATGACTCATGATGCTATACAATCAACATTTATTACATATAACAAGGATCAAATAAAAATTTCAAATCTTTGATCCGATGCTCCATTAAATTTCTATAAAATTTTGGAATTGACTACTTTTCACTTTTGCACTTTTTCCTAGACTTGATATTTAAAAAAAAATGGTTATCTCCTAAGATAAGCGTTTTGGAAAAACATTGTATAACAAAAGTTGTATGTTTTGATGAGTAGGTAAAATATTGAGTTCAAAAATGTTTATAGTTTCGACATCTAGGGTCACTTTTACATCGTGCAAGCTTTCTTAAACCCCCCAAAAGTGCTCTAGAATAATGGATTTCAGCCTTCTCTCACATCCTTGATTCACACCTTTTGGAATTTGTGTCCAAGATTCTACATTTATATGTGTTCCTAGTCCATGAATATACCATAACAATTTTGTCCCAAACAGGGCCCTCATCAAGTCTCTAGACATAAATATTTAGAATTCACTTTTTCAAGTTTTTTGCCAAATTGAAGCAAGATGGGATTGGTCCTCTCACTAGAATTTATGTGGCATTCACAGAATCCCAATTCCTTTGATCTCATTGAATTCTGGGATAAATTGCTCCTCATATTATGGCCAAAATTGTTTTCAGGTTCCATATGTTTAGCCGCGTGGTCGGACCTTCCTTGTCATCCTCTCCATATCTTCCTTTCCCCATGAATCCACCAAGCTTAACCCCGAAATGGGATCCCTGGTATGGAATAATCAATGCTTTGTGGATTTTTACTCATGGGATTGTTGATGTATTTCTAAATTTGGAACGTATTCACTTGTATATATTATGTATTGTACCCCGATGTTTATTCCATGAAGTATCTATAATGTAATTGAGTCATGTCATACCCCAATGTTCCGATCAGGAGATCCAATAATGTAAACAAGTCATGTAAAGTCATTGAGGTTAACCCTCCATTGTAATTCGGGGCAATAGTCCCCATAGTTGTGTCAAGGTTAACCCTCCTTGTTGATCGGAGGGTAAAGTCCCCACAGTTGTGGGGAACTACGGTTATTAGACTCTCCTAGAGATGTCGACTCTAGTAAGTAATTGTTAAGTGGGGGAGACATGTTAAACTGGACATTAAGTGAATGAAATAATATAAATAGAGAGTGAGACTCTCTATTCATCACACACACACTCACTCACTGGGGTGCATGAGTGAGAGAGGAGAAGCTCTCTCAAGTGTGAGAGAGAGAACAAGTTGTGGAGATCATCTTTTCTATTTTCGGGTTGTACTACTGCCATTGGTGCTCATTCTATCTCTAAGGAAGTTGCAGGTTTTTCTCCTTTATGGTTTCCCCGAGGAAAATTCCTTATGTCTCTTGTCTCTTGTGTTTATTGCTGTGCATGTTATTCTCTCAGTTAAAGATCCTAAGATAATGCTAGCTTGAATGATAAAAATCTAACATGGTATCAAAGCTAACCAAAGAAGAAGACATTGTGCAGATACAGAAGCTAAGGATTCTTACTTTTTGGG
This sequence comes from Pseudotsuga menziesii, assembly GCA_001517045.1. Lineage (NCBI taxonomy): Eukaryota > Viridiplantae > Streptophyta > Pinopsida > Pinales > Pinaceae > Pseudotsuga > Pseudotsuga menziesii. The sequence continues at coordinate 769,572 of LPNX010896530.1, read as the reverse complement.
TCTCTCTCCACAATCCATCAGCAAAACTATGCTAGAATGGCTCTCCATTGAAGGGCGCATCTTTCTGTCAAAGCAGATTTTGATTCCAGACATTTTCAGTTTTTGGTGCGGGATATTAGGGCTTCTTATAGAAGAGGAATTTTTTAGTGAGCCCAGTATAGGATTTCTCTCCTCATCAAAATCGAATTTTAAAGAACTGGGTCGATGTTTTTGGTTGGATGAAACTCTAGGAAAGTAAAACCCTAGTTTGACCTCAAGCTGGAAAAAGTGTAAAATACTAAAACTGATACATTTTGGTACATTCACTATATCTCAGGATTGGATAAGGATTAGGAGCTGAAACTTTGAAAGGACGAATATAAAATCCTGATTGACACTGTGTCCAAACTTTCGCCTCAGATTCACTATACACTAGGAGATATGATCCCTCCAAGTTAGGGTTCCAGCCTCTTCCAGGATTCATCCCTAAACAGGACACCTGGGGATAATTTCTATATCTCGGGCTACAAAGGTCCAAATGAAATTTATGAAGATGTTCCAAAAATTGCACAAACTTTACTTTTTTTGGTCCAAGTTTCATACCCAGACGATAAAACAGTGACACATGGAAGTCTATACCACTTCTCTATGTTGAACAATCCTGAAACAAGTCACCTTTGGAAAATGATCATAAGTCCTAATTGGTGAAACCAAGTCTGATGAAACCTATGGTGTTGGAACAGGGACATGAGAGGATACCTTAGTGTGAAGTTTCAAACATAAAGGAGCAGCAATTTTGGAGATACCACAAAAACAGTATCAAGAATTTATGCAGAAGAAATTTGAAAACTAGGGATTCCTATTTTGGGAGCTTCCCTCCGTTGTTTTCAAAAAAAGAGTACATTGGAAAGCTCACCTTAAAGAGATATATCTTTATATCCAATAATATCTGAAAGATGCCAAGTTTTTAAAATTAGGGTTTCTCTGACAAACGTGAAATCAGCTAGCTCCGGAACCAGGACGAACACCTCAAATCGGTAAGATCTAATCTTTTGCTATTTTCATTTGAGGTTCTCATTTCAAAGTGATATATCACATCAGCTTGATGATAAGATTGGTGAATTTTACAACTTCCAAGCATGGAAGCATATGATCTCTCTGAACAAAATAAATTGGACACCCACATGAGTAGAGAGGTTCCAGTTCTAGAGGGAGATGAGGCTCAAATCATTACAGAAGAAGAACTTGGTCAAGGCCAAGAAGATCATTGCTGATTCAATCACGGATCAACTTGTACCACAAGTGTCTTCCCTAAATACACTGAAGATGTTTGATTTCTTAACCAAGCTATTTGAAGGGAAGAACATAAATCGTAATATGACTTTGAGAAAATAGTTGAAGAATGTGAAGATCCAGAATGCAGAGACCATGCACTCATACTTTACAAGGGTTTCTCAAATTAAAGAACAACTTGAAGTGATAGAAGAAGAAGTGGAGAATGCAGAAGTTTTGATAACCACCTTGAATGGCCTCCTAGGATCATGGGATTCATTCATTTGAGGAATGTGTGACAGAAGGAAGTGATTACTTTCAGTAGACTCTAGGAAGAGCACACACAAGAAGAAGCTTGACTCATAATAAGAGAAAATAAGATGGGAGCAACTGAAGATCAAGCTCTCACCATCCAAAGAAGATCCCTCAAGCGATGAGGAATATGAAGGACTCAATTATTGAAGAACCTCTTATCCATCTTAGCATTTGGATAAGAAATGATGAATGAAGAAGATGATGAAGCGGAATGCTCAAGAACGAGTCTACCCATGAAACAAATAAAGATAAGTATTTCATTGTCATTTCATGATATTGTTTTGTTATGCATTTTTTTATTTTTAGTTGATGCATTATGCATGA
>LPNX010896530.1:736974-762531 GCA_001517045.1 Pseudotsuga menziesii | reverse complement strand
CTAATATTTAATAATAAATTCTCTTAAAATACTTAAAAATAAATAAATTGGAAAATAACAAGGTAAACCCATATTTATTTATGAAAATGGTATAAGGAATAGTTAATGGAGTGATGAATATGGATGAATGTGAGGAAAGGTGAAATGAAAATAGGATGAAAATGCGACATTTGGGTGACCCAACATCTCCCCCCAACTGAACTTGTTGCATTTCCTCATGCCACTGTCCATAAAATTTTAGGCTTATTAACTTTGGCATTGCATGGTGATGTTTTTAACAATAAATCATTCCATGATTTGAAATACATGAGTAGCAGCTGATTTGACTTATGGTTGGTTCTTGTGTGACAACCATGCATATGACAAATGTGGGTTCTTGTGTTAACAACATTCACTTCTTTTACTTGTTTGTTTGTTGCAATACATAATATTTGAAAGTATACATACACTGGACATGATAAAACATCAATGCACATTAGAAAACTTCTTATTCATGCTATGAATCATGCCAAATTGTAACAAAGTGTAATTTGGAGGAGACATGTTGGTTAATGGTAAATGAGATGATGGTATGTGTAAAATGGAATCAAATGGTAATGAATATACTCCCCCCCCCCCAACTGAAGATATTTTTTATTTATGAAAATGAGTAAAGAAATATAACATGGTGAGTGAATTTTCCAAATTCATTCATATCTAGCATTTAAGGAATTACATGACTAAATGTTAGAAAATAAAATACCTCCACTTGCCCAAAAAGCTAGGGGATTATGCAAGAGCAATGTAGCTGATACTGCTACTGGATCATGGACTGTGAAGTGAAGGAATATGAACTCTTGCTTGGTTGAATGAAGTAAAAGATGAAAGATGAAAGTGGAACTGTGGTACTCTCATATGGATAGAAGTGTGTTGTTGATGGAGTCATGAAAATTATATATATAGTCTTCACTGGCTACAAAACCTGATGGTACAATTATAGTCATGGGAATAAATGTGTCGATGTCAAGCATGAAAATAAGTCATTGTATTACTGGCCATTGATGGATTTCGTTAACCAATGCAAGGAAAGCTCACCATTGGTGCCAATGAGTTCCAAGGTGCCTAAGTACATCTTGTGAAGTGTGAATAAATGATTTGATGTCGAGCCACTTGTAATATATAACTATCAAGGGACATTAATGTATTCCCATGATTTTTAGCAAGAGAACTTAACATTAAGACATGCAAGCCTCAAGTTACTAAAAATGAACTTTAGTCTCTATCCCAGATAGTGTGCTGAGGTCGATGGGTAAAGACTTATTGAAAGGTGGGTGTTAAGGAATCCCACATCAGTCAACGCGATTTTATACAAAATGATTGGTAGGACTATAGCTGAAAATATCTTGGTAGCAATAGTTTATAGGAAAACGCTAGCAAGGAAATTCGGTCATGTAAATGGATATAAATGGTTTTATTCATAAGGAAAAGATGAATGAAAATAAGGAAAATATGTATGTGACTTCAGAAAAGTAGACATGTGGGAAGTCATGATGTGTAAGGAAGTGAAAAAGTAGAATCCAACATGGATGACTAACAACCTTTGAAGGAGGAAGGTAGATAAAAAGATCATGGAAAAAATGGTTTTCTGAAAGGCTCTTTATAGTGAAAAATGACATGACAAATGCGATACAAATATCAAATCCTTTAAGCTTTCATGGAGCATATTTTTTCGGAAAAGTTGTGTGATTCTTGTAAATCACTTATGCATGAACAAGGCTTCTTGATTGTCTCAAAACATGTAAAACCTTAGTATTTTCCTGCAACAAAATTGTGAGAGCATCAAAACACATAAAATGTAGTAAAATATGTGCTTTAGCAAATCAAATTCACATCTAAATGAAATGTATTTTTATGTGTTACCATGACGCCTCTTAGACCTGTTTCGAAACATGTTTTGAGTGAATTCAGAAATTAACGTTAAATGAAAAAACATGATTCCAATAATGTTTCCAGGAAATACAATTCAACTCTTCCATCCTCATCATATTGAATGTTGTGTCTACCTTTTCAGGACTAAATGAGGATGAGATGAATCACAATTCAAATCAACATAGTTAACCCCAGAATTGGTCAATATGTAATTATACTCATATATACAATGATTGATAGAAGTATTTCTATTCTCAATCGTTGCACATTAATTCACGATTTAAAAAGATCATTCAAAAGGAAACTGGTAATCGAGTATGGTTCGATGGTGACGAGTCATAGAAATAGTGTGAAGAAGAGAAAACATAACATTCAATATGAAAATGTTCCTTCTAGTTGCAATTTCACAATCTTTTATGATTCAATGTAGTGTTGAGCTCTCAGCTCATGTAGCACTTGAAAATATCCCATGATTGCAAGCCTCTCAATCTCATGCAAAGGGTCTCCACAGTGGTCTTTCGACGATTTTGAGTAGCTCATGTTATTCAAATTTGGTTCTACACTCAAACTTCATGTACCAAGAAGGAACCACAAAATTCACAACGATAGTTACACTCCAAATTCTTTCATGTACCTTTCTAGGGTTCACACTTCATTTAGTTTGTAGGAAGCTAATAAATGGCACAAAATAATCTCCAACTTGTGATGTAGCCTATGCTCCTAATAATTGCAGCATCAAGATGTCTATGGATGGAGTGCTACCGTGTAGATGATGGATATATAGTTTACACCACTTCAATGCACCCCCAAAAGAACTTCTTCACACACGAAATGAAGAGATGGATTTTAGGGTTTGGAGTTCCTGGAAATAGAACCAGGTGTGGAAGGCTTGGCAGCAGATCTAATAATGTAACCTAACTTAATCATGTCAAATATATGGATACACAATGGACAGTATCAAGGAGCCATTTTTACCAAAGATCTTTCCTGATCATAGAGAGGGTGAGGATGTGTACGAATCCACAACTTCATATTTTAATGATTTTATTTTTTTGCAGTTTTGGTGTGGAAAAAGAATTTGATGAGTTTTTACGTTATTTCATGTTTTTTATGTTTTGTTTTATTAACTTTTTTTTCATTTTATTATTATTATTCCTACAAAGATAAGAACAATTCTGAAAAAGTCTTAGCGTTTATTTTTTTTCCTTCCTAAATTAAAATTAATGAAAATTTTTAGCTAATGGATGCATTTGTATGTTGTTATCATTCCTGAATATTTTTTTAAGAATCTTTCTTTCTTTCTTTAGAACATGGATAGTTATTGACAACTAAAATTAAAGTTGTAAACGAAACGTGTTTTAATCCCTTAACCTACCTACTCTATGTTAATTGCAAATTACAATGATTTACGTGTAATGAAACTTCTAGTGGAACCATACATGCAAAAGAATTAAAAATATATTTACATCTAATTTCACAAAATCAAATCTAGAATATGCGAAAATATGAAAATTTAACTGCTGAAAATGTGATCTAGAAGAGTAAAAAAAAAACAAGACTAATCTAACCTAATACTTTCTTGGAACCATTGTTCAATGAGGCTTTTGTATGCATGATTTCCATCGTGATTAAACTCACCCGAAACCTCTTCTTTGTCCTCCTCGATCTCTTGTTTGAATATTGTTTCCTCATTTGATATATAGGATTCTTCTTTCACTTTAGGAGGAGAGGTTAATATTTTAGCTGCTGTCAAGATCTCCTCTTCTTGAGAAGAGGAGATCTCAGCTTTTGCTAGGATCTGAGTGAGTTGTTCCACAATTACGTGTGTCATTAAACTCATCGTGTTGGTATTCATGTACTTCCATATAGATCAAATAGAAAAAAAAAACATCAAAACAAATTGAAATCTAAAACTAAAACTATAATAAGAAAACTAATGGAAAAAACAAAATCAGTCTTTGAAGAAATCAAAATAACACACTTCAGAAAAAATAAACCAACTTAAAAGTCAGGTGTTTTGGGTGCAAATTGGTACAAAATCAAAACTAGTTCATAATGAAAGCAATCCAAACATACAACTACAAAAATGTAAATGCAAAATAATAATAGATAAAGGCACACTTTCATAAAAAAAAAAAGGAAATTTGCAAAAAACAAATACTCTTGCAGAAAATGAAAGAACACTCTCGCAGGAAAATTAAACATTTTTCAGAAAAATAAACACTCTCACATGAAAAGTAAATCATGCTTATGAATAGGAAAATTATTTGGATGCAAAGGGAACAACAAGTCTTTGGGGTGACCCACCAAAGTGGATGCATCAAGCAGTTACACCACAAACATTCCATAGCGAAGTCGTCCTTGCGTCTTATCAATTCCCCTCCCCATTATTGTGTAATATAAAAAAAACATATCTACCTATCTAAACTTTGATCCCCTTTTAACACCTCCCTGACAACGGTGCCAAAAGGTTGGTGAAAAATATTAAACGATTAATAAACTAGCCAACAATTTAAATTGTCAACCCGAGGAGAGCATAAACTTGTGGGGTACAAGAAAAGAATATGCAAGGTCATAGTAAAACTAACTTAATCAAATATTCTAAAAGAAAACACAGACTGAAATGGAATTTAAATCTAGGAAAGCCTAAAATTACGTGAAAGGAAACTAATCTAATGCTTACTAATGAAACACACAACTGAAATTGAATCTAGTTTACGAAAGCAGGGAATTGTATGAAAATAAATCTAATCTAGGAAAGCATGAAATTGCATAAATTAAATTTGGTAAATAAAGCATGAAATTAAAAAAGAGAAAAATAATCTATAACAAAACACATGTGACAAATGATAAAAATGACAAACGATAAATAGATTGAGCTCACGTGAAATCTATATTAACAACTCAAAATAACAAATCTATTATGGAGAAATAAAAATATTTTCTCTAAAACATCAATCATATTACAAAATGATCAAATCCATGACTAACTCTCAAAAATACTTTACATAAATTATCTCTATACTTCCACACTCCTAAAGAGGCCTCTACTTTTTTAAATGAAGAAAGAGCACTCTTATTTATACATGAGTTTCTTTCAAAAGAGGATAAATGTAGATCCATTTTTCTCTCAACCTATTTTCCATAATTAGAAATAATTTATCCCTTCAAATCCTCTCACAAATATTGGATGAGATATTCTATCCATATTTGCATGGTCCTCTCCTTGGAATAAACTTAAATAATTATCTCCTTCAAATATTTAAATGGTGGAGGAAATATTTGAAAAGATTTTGAATAATCCTTTTGTTGAAATCTTCAAATATTCCTACACATTACAAATCTCACACAATTTGGAGATATAAATGAAAATATGTCAATTTTCTAATATTTAATCATAAATTCTCTTAAAACTACTTAGAAAAAAATAAACTGGAAAATAACAAGGTAAACCCATATTTATTTATGAAAATTGTATAAGGAATGGTTAATGGAGTGATGAATAGGGATGAATGTGAGGAATGGTGAAAGGAAAATAGGATGAAAATGTGACATTTGGGTGACCCAACATGATTATCTTCATGGAACCCCCATGGAACTCTCTTTGTGGCACCTATGGACCTATTCTTTGCTGCACTCGTGTACTTTCCTCTGCAACACCCATGTACCCTTCTCTATGGAACCCTATGGAATCCCCTTCATAGAATCCTATGGACATATTCTTCATTTTTACCACATACCTTCCTTCACAGTTCCCCCACAAACCTCTCTTCGTGGCACCCCCACGAACCTCTCTCCATGATGCCTGTAGATTCTGGGTGTCATCTATCTGCACATCCTTTTGGTGTGGTTAGTTATTGACATAACTCTATTTACCAATGGAATGGGTGTGTTCCACCTAATATTTCCCCAAATTTTCAGAATTTCAGAATTTCACAAAATTGTAATCTAAAACTAAGGGGAATTATTTTTAGATTAATTGGAAATTACCTCTAGCCCCTTATCCATCACTTGGAAGAACCCAATTTCTTCCTGTAATTGTGTATTTGTTGTTCCATGTAGTTTCAGTTCTACAAACATATGTGATGATACCACTCCATCATATCAATGAATAATTCTATGACTCTTGAGGTAGCAAGAGAGAAAATGATTTCTCCAATAAATCCATGGAATTATTTCAATCTAAATTATGCTTGTAGAATTTAACTAACATAATGAAAAATATTAATTTTAACATGAGATACAAAATTCTCATGCACATAAATCCTTCTTAACATGGTGATTTTCGCATACTCTCTGGAACAGTAGGTAACAACTTCACATGGACTCATGGGAAATTAATTTAATAATAATATTTGGGTCATTTCATTCACTTACATATAAATTAATAATAATTCATAACATACATTTTTTGCTTATTCATAAACAATAGTAAACAATTATAATTTAATTGAAGTTGTATTTGAAATTGGTTATCGTTCCACCCAACCATAGGCACTCTGTCCAACACTTAATATTTCTACTGAGTGGCAACCCCTAAGTTGGGATACATTTTCCACTAAGGAGGGAACAAATAGGCTGACTCACAACCATTAACATAGTCACACACTAATGTTAATCCAACACACAATCGGGTTTATCAAGCATGTAGAGCGACAAATAAGGAGAATGTTAAACCAATCAACTCAATCATAAATCTACAAGCATCTGAATTGGCTTCATCCAGCCTTGGTACCCACATTACCTGCCACACCCAACATAAGGAAGGTCCCCTTCTCTGATATGTATCCTATTAGAGGAAATTTGAGGTTCAAAATGGGCCTTCTAAGGAAAATAATAAAATAATACTTATTAATCATCACCACGGTGTTTCAGGTATTTCTTATTTTTGGGGTAGCGGGGTCCATCAAAAGTATGTAGTGTGGGTACGCGTTGGATGCGGAATTAAATTCCACATCCAACGATCTCTCTCGCTTGCAATTTGAGTAAAAACACAGGGAGATATGTCGAAAATACGAACAAAAAAGGTAGTTTTCTATTATGACAAATATGTCAATTCAACCATTATGGTTGACTCATTTTATTGAAATTCTATTGGTTCCTAAATTCCAACTCACAAAAATTATTGTTGGCACATTTTCTTATAAGGCCCATTTTAGACCCCAAATTTCCTCTAATGAGTCCCTTAGGTGCTCCCTCCCTCAAATGCTATTTAGGGTGGGAATAGAAAGGTCCAAGTTACTAAACCTTTAGGTATTTCTTTCATTCAGTAGGTTTATCAAGCAATTCAAACCTCTGGCCTTTCTCTAAATTTTGGACACATTAATCTTAGCCACATAATTCAATTTTGACTCTCAAATATGGGTTTTCCAATGGATTTATGGTCTTTTGGCACCCTTAAATTCACCCTAGGGCTGATATTTGTATATTGCTCACTAGATTTCCCAACTGGCATGATTTTCTGGGAATTGTTTACACTCTAAAATGTGATTTTATTTATGGTTATGATTTTTTTTTCTTTTCACTATTGGGAATGCACAACTTGTTGAAAATCTCCCTCACCATTTCCCACAATGGAATTTGAATGAAAGGAAATGAATCCGATGAATGAAATTGAATTGTGGGTACAAAAACATGAGTCCAGACTCAACCATACAAATTTTTTATTTCAACCCATGCTCCATTAAATTCACGAGCCAATTTCTTATTAGTATTCTTACAACAAAATTTAAGATCAACAAGGAATTAAATATGGGTGGTTTCTTACCACTAATAGTGCATGGGTTCTAAATATGACACTTGGAAATGGAGTATTTAATCCCACACACCCCTCTCCTCTCCCTAGTGGATAACATAGCCCCTCATTTAAGTTGCTTCCATAGACAACTCTTAGAATTCCATTTGCATTATAAATATTAACATTGTTTTTAGATTTTACATGGTTTAATAGCACATGTCCATAAAGTATAAAGTACTTTCCTTTATAAGTTGAGCATTCACTAAAGGGTCCCTAACCTTGAGCTCCACACCAGGAGTCGGACATCACATATTTACAACATTTACATATCCAGCTAATAAATTCCAGGAGTTAAAAAAAGGTATTACATTTCCCCATATAATGGAGGAAATTGACACAATGGGTACCATTGCTCCCTAATGGGGGATGAATTCTAGTGCCCCCCCATTTATTCCACTAGTTCAGAATAGTTTCAAATATTGGTATTTTTATACAGTTTTTCGATTCCTAAACTTTCGAAGCGTTTTTCAAGCCATAAACAATGATTTTTGGAACTAAAATGGATTGGGGTTAAAAAAGGATTTCCCGATCCTTGACCAATTTATTTCTTCTGCTTGATATATTTTCAACGATATATCATGCAATCCAAATGGGATTTTTATGTGGGATTTTTTCCTTGAGAAGCCGGTGTATCAACTATACTCCTCGTAGCTCACATTTTGTTTGCCACTTCTTCACCAAGGGTTGGGGCTTTGGACCTTTAGGGAAATTTTCTCTTAGGTATTCACACTTTATGTTAAAATTCATTGTTGACCTCTTATAATGTAATCTTGCAAATTAGCATAGCCAACGCATCTTTCTTCAAAGATAAGCTACCACCATCTGATTTAGTTTGTATTACTTTGTAGTTTAGAATGTTTTCCATTTGATTATTAATAGAATTTTGTTTTTACTATAATATTGTTCTCTTTGCAAAATACATACAGTGTGTGTGTGCTACATTGTTGTTTTCTCATTCTCTAAATAATCCAAATCACAATTTGATTAGATCAAATTGATGTAGCATTGGAACTCCTTTGTTTTATTTGACTATTTTGTATGTTTAATATTGTAGGAACCTAAATCCTTCAAATTTGTTGATAAATTTAGGAAATGAACTGTTGAATAGTGGTGAAATTCAATCTCCAAAAGGCTACTTCGATCCTAGGTTGCACTACAAACTAAACATGAACAATTGACTATATCATTACTAAAATAATGTTATATTGTGTTGTAGTGAATCATCATAATGCATTATGCCAAATAATACATATCAATTGGTTGTTCATATATTCATTATTATTAAACATTGACAGAGGCACATGAATTGGTACTTGGTTCCAATCATTTTTTTCTTGGATGTTTTTTTATGACACGATCAAAAGTTTTGAGTCTTACATTTGTACATCTATTGTAAATCAATGAATAAATTCTAGTCAAATATGTCCAAGTCTTCTAATAGCTGAATTTTACATAAATCAACCTAACACTCATGCATGCCAACCTATCCCCGACATATTAAATAATATTATAATAGCATGATTATGCATTCATTAAGTACAATATCAATCTATTATCACATCTCTATAATTGATTATGTGCTTAGTGTCTTGTTTAATGCACATCACACCACCTTAACAAAGATGTTAAAATCTCATTGAGTTTTACACATATAGTAAGTTACTGTTGTTAAGGATCTACTACATGCAATGTTTCTTTATTTCCTTAGTGGATTTTGTTGCATTAATTTTTTTTATTTTCATGGCATTGCTCTATCAAAATATTGCTTTGTAACATATTTCTCAGTTTAGAATGGAGTTGATCAAAGAATCCAATAAAATGCATCTTTTCGAGTTGACCTCTTGGGATTTCCATAGATACCCACCCCTTTCCCTAATTATTTAAAGGGTTATATCTCAATGAAAGGACGTATCCCTTACGATAAGGAGTTTGGTGGTTTGATTCCACCATACCTTGATATTGTAAGTTATTTTTAAGAAAATAATATTTATGCTCATTTAGATAAGTGGTAAGCAATTTTTGTAATACATTGTTTAATATATTTCCTCTATAGAAACAAAATTTGAGGCAATACACAAGTTTATTTTGTCTCAACGTGAGACTTGATATCATACTTAGAGAGACAAAAATATTTCATATTATATTGTCTCTAGAGAGACCAAAACATTGTTGTCCCAATTTAAGGTTTTGGCTTAAAGTCAATATTTGAGACAATACACAAGATTTTTGGTCTAAACTTAAAAAAATTGATCATTTATTTCCTCAAAACTTCCCTCTTCGCAATAGTGATCCCTATTGGAGGTAATATACGTGAGGTTAAGGGTATCTTGGAAAAACATGCTCCTAAACTACATGAAGTATGAGCGTTGAGAAGGTAGTGGGAGCCCCTTCGTTTAAGGTTCATATCCCAATCCTACCTACTATACTCTTGAATGAGATTGACCTACACCACTTCTTTGGCTGAAAAAAGAGAGGGGGAAGACCTACCCCTTCTGCAAAAAACATGTTTTCATGTATTAATATGTGTTTAAACATGCCTACTAGGTTTATATTTCCTTATGTTTGTTCTCAAGGTAAATAATTTATGCATACAAAGAATTGATTAGTGGATGAAGGGATTCCTATACGATTGTTTTCATTCATAATATTTTTTAAGGATAGATTCTCTATTTAAGAGAATGATCATTTTCAAGTGTAACTATTCCATCAATTTAACAAACTATGAAGCTAGGATACTAACAATATTGGATTGAAGGAGTTATTTTACTACCAAGATTACTTATTTGTTTCATACCATCTGTGGATTTACATTCTACTATGTATCTAATTTGTGGAACTATATGAGGGCATTGTGTTCCATTAGCAATTCTATGTCTACAATTAGATATGTAGCTACCGTAGTTGAATAGAAGTGATTTTTATTAGAGGGGTAAATAAAGGAACATGTTTTCCATGGATAAGTATGAAAGGATGTCATTTGTATCATGGGAACACACAACATGAATGAAAGATGGAGTGTTGAGTAGTAAGAGGAGGGAAAGGAGGTAGGAGTGAAAAGTGGAAGTGGGAATAACATTGGAAATAAACAAGTTTATAGAAAATCTATTTTTCTTGTACATTTGATACCATTCGTCTTGAGAGAACTTTTATTCCTTAGTAGCACACACGGTAATGAAAAGGTTTCTCATCATTAACTAGTTCCATCTTAAAATTCTACAAGTTAAAATTCTATCTTGTGAGCTTATCAATTTCAATGTTTGAATTTGTAGATTCCATATTTTCTTCAAATAATTATGCACTCCGCTACCGAGCGACCAAGTTTCACAACTTAATTTTTTTTTCTGGAATGGTTGTCAAGCAATTTTTCCTTCAAAACCCTTAGATTGACTACTAACCTTTAGCTTTGTCCTTTACAAGTACAACATCTTTTAGTTTCCCAACTTCCAAGTGCTTCAATGCCAAATGGTAAAACTCCATATAATGTATTGAATGTAAAGTATACATCAAACATGCATCTCTTCTCTGTCTCTTTACTATCAGCATGCTTATGAGCCTCATATGTCTTTGGTTCAAAACCAGACCAAAACAAAACATGTTTCCAGGATATGTCCATCTTTTTTAATTCAGTGGTTATTAATAATTTAATTAAACCATGATGAAACATGGAGTGACTGGTACGGTAAAGGTTATTCCTTACCCTCATGACCATATTTTCTTAGCTCTTGAAAAAGTAATAACGAATATTTAACCTAAATTCACCATTTAGATGCAATAAAAACCTCAAATGATACCTGAATATTGTTGCAAATCGGCCCTCATAGGTGATGTAGCATCGAACAATATTAAGTACATACCTCCATTCTATATTTACATTATTTAAATGTATTCCTTTACCCCAATAAATATTTTCAAAACCAGGAAACGAGAACATGCTTAGATCAACCTTAAATAAGTGTTTTTTAAACCATCTTTTTCCTTTGAGGGTTATGCCCATTACTTCTGCAATTGTGGCTTCTTTTACTTTGAAGTTTAGGGTTTGAAAACTGACATATGAATCCTTATAATATTCACAAAGGAATTTGTTACTTCTAATTTGTGACCACTTATCCTTTCAAAGAATGAAAACCAACCCGCATTTTGCATCATCTTTGCATGTTTAGGGAATTCTTCTGCCCATTTAACATTTGTTGGTTCCAACCTGCAAATTTTTCCACTAACCTTCTTCACTGCAAATGATTTTTATCCTGCTAGGTCACATCTTCTAGGATGATGTGTGTCCTCCTTTTTAAGCCATGTCATACAAGCAATAACGGTTATGTGGAATTTCATAAATAAACTCGGACTACAATCCCTTGATTAAATGTATATTATGATCTCAAGAACAACTCGTACTTCTAAATCATGTCACTCATTATGAGTGGAGGCTCCTCCACTGAACAGGTTCCCATATTATGACAAATGTTAAAACCAATCCAGCAATGCTAGCCTGTAAATCCAACTATGAATTGTGTTGTTGAAATGTACTATGACCATTTGCAACATATAAATTTGAAATCTATAATTCATTCATCAAAGGTTAATACTTTCATGATATTTATAATAAAATTTGGAAGAATTAATGAAAATGAGCCACATTTGTCCTATTTATCATAACAAAATAAAAAAGTAAATGGTAAATTGTAACCTAAGGAATCTAATGCTAATCTAAGGAACTTGGGCTGAAAATGTTTTTTTAAGAAAATAGCTAGGATAGAACTAAAATACAAATCTAGTGTTAACATTTGGCTCTGGTTTGGAATAAAGCTCTCCTTGTGAGGCTTTAAGAACATATTAACCATGTTCCTTCAAAATACGCTAGAAACATACCCTTTTAACTGAAACTATACTTCTTTTATTGAGTTGGAGTCTTATATACAAAAGATTTAATGATATATACAATGAATTTAGATTCCTCGTCATCTCAATATATGTGAAAGTGTTTCAAAAACCACCCATTGACTGGGCCTGCAACCTCATCACCATCCAAGTTTTGTAATACAAAAGTGTTATTTCCTAAAATATTTATTATTATGAAAGGTCCTAGCCATAAATTATGGAATTTTCCATGCTTACCTTTTTCATCATTTCATGCATCACACCTGAGAACTGCATCACCGATTGAGAAAGTATCTTTTTAACTTTTTTATCAAAAATTTATTTTACTTTATGTTTATAAGCTTCATCTTTTTCCATTATTAATTCCCTTTCATGTTATATCTTAACTATCTAAAATAGTATCCTCTTTAGTTCATATGGCTCTTCTTCTACATCCTGCAAAAACTTAATTACTGGAAATCTTATTTGTACAAGAAATACTACATCAATGCCAGAGACAATCTGAAAAGGTGATGTTCCAATGGGATTTTTTATAGTTACCATGTCTTCCCAAAGAGTATATTTTAATTTAATCTCCCAAGTCCTTTTATTTTTAAATTACATTTTTTGTATGTTGTTCAATATTCTCTTATTAGTAGACTCTGCTAACCCACTCCCATGAGGGTAATAAGGTGTGGAGTGCTTTAATATGATGTTATTTTATTCACAAAAAGATATCATATTTTTTTATTTAAAGGCTGGAGCATTGTCTGTTACCAATTTCCTTGGACAACCAAATCTGCTCAAGATATTTTCTTGAAGGAAAATAATGATAACTTTATCTGTTTCTCTTCTTATGGGAATTGCTTCCACCCACTTGTTAAAAAAATCAGTGGCAGTTAAAATCTACCTATGCTAAACACTGGACTAGATTTCACCTATAAACTATAAATCCCATTATTGAAATGGAGCATTTATTGCAATTGGTTTTAAGGGTAAATAATGCAACTTGTGTTTATCTGCAAATTTCTGGAATTCAATACAAGATTTGACATGAAGATAAACATCTATAAAAAGAGTGGCCCAATAATAAACAACTCTTAAAATTTTAAATGTTGTTTCTTTCCATTACTTGTGACCTCCACATGCACCTCTGTGTAATTATGCAGTAACAACATCATCCTCTTATATATCCAAACATTTATGCAATGTGCCTTCAGGATATTTCCAATATAAGATTTGATCTATTAAACCATATTTCAAAGCCTTAATTTTTAATGATCTATATTCATTCTTATTAAAATCATGAGGGCATTGTAAATACAATAGAAAATAAACATTTTTTCCATACCATGGAAAATCAAGATATTTGTTATAAACTTGTTCTTTATCATGCCCTGTTGATGAAACCTGCATTGAATTCTCAACTATCAGATGAAGGTATAAAACCTAACAATTTGATTATGCTAGAAGTTTGGCTAGACCTTGTCCTTTTATCAATTTGGTAGGATTAATCTCCACATCATATTCCATAATTTTAGCTATCCAACGTCCTCTTTTTCCTTCACTATTAGGATGCACCAAAATTTCTTTAACTATTGTGTTTGGAACATATGCTGTGATTTTGGAATGCAAAACATAGATCCTGAAGATTTTAGAGACCAATGCGTAGGCTTCTTTTTCCATTGTACTATATTTCAGTTATGAATCTCTTAAGATTTTGATAAAGAATGAAATTGATTGTTTTAAACCATCTGAATTCTTTTGCAGTAGACCAATAGTTATAGTATCTTCAGATGCAAATGAGAAAACTAAAAAATATTTAGCAAAATTAGGACTTATTAATACTTTCTCTTCTATAAGTGCTTGCTTTATTTTTTCAAATTATAGCCTAGCCTTAGCTGACCACTTAACTTCTTTGTCGTTTTTAAGCATCTCAGTGATATGTTTAATCATTTATGCAAAATTAGGGATAAACCACCTTAAAAAGTTTATTTTTCCAATTAATGATTGAATCCCTCTTTTTATTTCTAGGGATGTTGATCTTCGAGATGGATTTAACATGTTTTGGATGTATTTTAATCCCTTCAGTAGAGACTATATGACCTAAGAGATTACCTTTAGCCATAGAAAAATGAGACTTTTTTGGATTTAAATATAATACAAATTTCATGCATTTAAGAAAAGTTATTTTTAAATGCTTTAGAAGCTCATCATCAGACTTATATAATACTGTAATGTCATCTATATATATGACTACAAAAATTTATTTCTCACCAACAAAATCTATATCTATAGCTTTTTGGAATGTAGCTCCTGCATTCATGAGCCCAAAATGCATTTTGTCGTACATAATTGTACCCCAAGGAGTTGTAAAGGTTGTTTTTTCCCTATCCTCTAGTTGTACAACAATTTGATCATAACCATAGAATCCATCAATCATTGATATCCTCTGAAAACCCACAACTCTCTATGAGATATGATCAATTTTGGGAAAATGACAATTATCTTTAAGGGAGCATCTATTCAAATTACAAAAATCCACACAAAGCCTTATTTCCACATTCTTTTTATGTACTGGCACCATATTTTCTACCCAAGAAAATTATCCAAGAGGTATTATAATCTTTGCATCTAACAATTTTTTGACCTCTTTTTCAATAACTGGAAGCAATGTTGGATTAAGTCTTCTAAGCTTCTACCTGAAAGGCTTAGTATTTGGTTTTAACGTAATATTATGCTAGATTATACTGGTGTTATATGTTTTCAAATGTTCATATGACTAAGCAAAAATATAAACAAATTCCTTCAGCAGTTTAATGTACATGTTTCTTTCCCTTTCTAAAAGTGTATTGGATATTTTAACCATTTTAGGCTCAACTTCAGAACCAATATTACAACTTAATACATTTTCTTCAATATATTGTAATGTATGCTTCAATAAAGTATCATATTTTGCAAACAATATTTCAAGAGGAACAAGTCCTTTAGGAATAAATTTTCCTCTTAGTTCAACTATCTTATGATTTCCAATTGAATTCTTTGTACATGAAGCATTTTCATCCTATTCAATATCTTGGTCTTAATAAATCAGTGAAGTAGAGAACTCATATGTTAATTCTAAAAATTCTTCAATCTCCTAATCATCATGAAAAACTTTCCAATGTTTAATATTATCTGTAACTGAAGGTCTGTATCTTATTTCAATTAGATACTTAAGGTGTGTTAATTTGGGAACTTTAAAGTTTCTTCCAAATCCAATGAATATGTTGTTTGATTATAATCTCTCAGGATATAATTTATGTTGAAAGCTAAGAAAAAAATTATCAACCAAATCCCATACCTCATTCTGGTATACTTTCAACAAATGTTGTTTGACCTAATATACATCCTTCACTTGATGTACTATTAATTCAGAGTCTCCAAACACAATAAGTTGCTGAATGTTTAAGTCTTTTATAGCACTTAACCCCATAATAAATGCTTCATATTCAACAATATTATTTTTTATTTGGAATTCCATCTAATACATTAAGGAAACAATCTCACCTCCCGAAGAAATAACTACAATACCTGCTCCTTCTCCCTCTTTACATGATGAACTATCAAAGTACATATTCCATAAAAAATCTTGATCTCTCATTTTGGGCTGAATTGTATGCTCTTTCTCAACTTGTAAAATACCCTTGGCATCATCATTTATATGTAACATACAAGACCCAAAATCTTCTTGAAGTGAATAAATGGGATGACTTGTAGGATTTTTACTATCACTTACCATGTATGCAAGTTGTACTTCTCTATAAAATCTTATGTACTCGCCTCCAAATATTGGTATCGTAGAATAAGAAGGATCCATATAAAGGGTTCCTCCTACCCTCTTTTCCCATGACATTGACATCAACATACTGAATTTAGGAGAAATATCATCTATGACCACATCCATGAGTACAATTTTCATTGGAAACTTTGTAAGACTGACCACAAGATCCTTAATGACCCCAAGATATTTTAATGCTCTAGATTCAAAAGCATATATATCATGATAGGGTTTAGTAATAGTAAGCCCTAAATATTCCATGACTTCCTTGGGCATGAGATTGTGTGAAGCACCAGAGTCTAGAAGATAGTTGTGCAACATTTGATCATGAACTGTAAGAGTGGTATAAAATGGAGGAGGATAGTCAGATTTGTCATCTGGTTGATCAAATGTTTTGGGACTAAAAATAATGGTTAGATTCTCATCTTGCAAATTAATCACATCTGAAGGGATAGAGTTTCCTAGAGAATTTAGGATTTTGAGAGTGGGATCTCTATATGACTGATTATTAATTAGCTTATTCAGTGGAATAGGAATCTTGATTTTGATAATTTCATGATCCAGATTAAAACTAGTAGAAATTCTTCCTACTTATTTTGTTTTTGTAACTCTATCTCTACTTCCTTGATGTTCCTACTTCTTCTCAAGTGACAATCCTTGTTTCGTAGGGATATTCCCCACATATTTCTTGCCATGTGCTTCCTGCTTCATCCCATATCTAATACCATATTACTTCTGCTGCATCTCTTGACAAATTTCGGGCATATATGACCCTTGTTCAAAATTATCTATTTCATGATAATCAACCATTTTCTGCAAAGTGGTATTCAGATTTAGTTAGAAAATGAGAAGACGACACATAATACAATTGGTCAATATCAGGATCTAAGTATTCAACTTCCATTTCATCTATTTCATAAGGCTCGTCATCTTGTATCAAATTATTTTGAAGGGGAGGTTGTATTTTCTGGTCTTGATTGTTCCTCGTGTCTCTAGGAAAAAACCTAGGATTAAATGGCCTTCTAAACTATTTATGATTTTTATTATCATTATCTGAAACATGATTATTTTGATTTCTATTTTCCATTTCCAGTCTATTGATTTTTACAGACAAGATTTTAATGTGTTTGGTCATATCATCCATTTTACTATCTGCTACTTTTTTCCTTGAAGTAAATGGTGACGTTTCTTCTTTCTTTTTCCTATCTTTTCCATAATAATAGGACCTATTTCTCAACTTATTTGTTGCCATTAGATTTGATTCTACCTCCAAATTTGCTTCTTGCATGTTTACTAAAGTAATTTCCCTTCTTTCCCTTAGTAATAGAGAAAAATCAGCATCAAAAGAATTTGCATAGGTTAGCTTTGCAGGTGTTTCAGTAGGCTTGATTTATGCAAGGATCTTACTATACATTTTGTCGAAATGATTCGTAAAATTAGTAATTGTTTCCCCTTGTTTTCATTTTAACGATACAAACTCAGTAATATAATAAAGGTAATCCTTTGTATCTCCACATCGTCTCATAAGGGCTTCTTCTAAATAATTTATCCCAACAATGGAGTTTGGAGGCAGTTCTCTTAACCATTTCCTTACCTCTCCATATAAACTTTGAACAAAGACTCACATCCACACATCCTAGTGTTCTATATTTTGGTTATTAGCATAGCTAAAAAAAGCATTCCAATGCTCCTCTATTGTAACCTCTCCCTGACCATTGAACCTTGAGAGATACTTCTGGAAGTCTCCATTTGGAAGAGCAATTATAAGTTGGGGTAATATTAATGGGGCATATCTAGAAGCTACTATGGAATCCATTATATTAGGAGGTTGAGCTGCCATATTTAAAGAAACCTGTGTAGGAGGTGTTTTAACCTGAAGAGTTGATGACTAAATCTGAGAAAATGTTAAACTGGCCTTTACTTGAATAATGGGAATTATACTAGTAAGAGGTGTGTAAAGTGATGATGATGGATTAAAATAATCAAATTGTTCATATTTCAAAATATCATCCTTTACATCCTCAGATTACAAAGGATTAGAGTAAACTCTAAAAATATTAACTTGACTAGGATTCTGAAACTTGGGAACAATGATATATAATTCCTTATTTTTTTCTTCTTCAACTATTGGCATATTTAAGAAACAAGAGGGATGAGTGAATTCTATTGATGTTTAAGAAACTGATGTATTGATGAGTACTCTCTGATGTAGAACTGATATTTTTCCTATCTTCCCTTAATAATTTTTCTGGATATGGAACTGTTGGATGCAAAGGAGATGAAGGATTTCACCTAGTTCCAACTCTCTTGGAAGACACTATGATGTTTTTTGAACTACAGGTGAAAAATGTAGTCTACAAAATACCTTGATTTCATTCACCTTTCATAATCAAACCTTTTAAAATACCCAAGGAAGATTTATTTTCATTTCTCCCTCCCCGGAAATGGCACCAAAAGATGTTATCACTGGGTTTTGCACCTAGACTACTAAGGTTCAAAGTCTAGATAATCTTAAAGGTTGAAATTAGATGACCAAGTTTTGTCTTATGAATATCTTTGAAAGGTAGAGTGGAGATTAGGTATAAGGTAATCAAATAATGTAAAATACTAAACTATGAAGGATGTAAAAGACTATAAGTATGCATTATATAAAGGGATATTTTCATATATAGAGCACATAATAAACATTAATCCATTCACAAGTATTCAAGGATTAAAAAATTTTATTACAGGAAAAAATTATGAAATAGGTGTTCAAACTGAACATAAACATTCATTATGACAAGATAACAAAAAAATGGCTTGTCTCAAATATAACATCATTCCAAGATAGTTTTTTATATAAACCATAAACAAATTAAATATATGCCTGATACAGATGATATGTAGTCTAATCTCCAAAACCACTTCTAATTCCTTTCTTATTCTTCATTGTCATATATATATACAAAATATTTGAAACTATAACAGTTTGGGACCCAAGATTTATGGATTGAATAAATAAAAATTAGAAAAGATGACACCTATTCTATCTATATCTATGACTCATAACCTCAAGTATATTATCTATCACTAACAAATGGAAAATGAAGATGACAATCATAACATAAAATATGCCATCGCAGATTTTGGAAATATGACCTGATTCCAATGCTTGAAAAATCTCAACAGAACTTGAGCTGTATTCAACGCGATCAGTCACAGCTTCCTAGTTTCTTTAGCTAACATTGTCAATCCATCAAGTGCATGTGATCTCGTCTGCAACCGAGAGTAGTATGCATCCATTGTTTAAATCTTTGTTTGGAGTTCTTTATTTTGACCCATAATTTCTTCATTTTTTTGTTGAGTGACTATTTTTCTCCTTAGCACTTCTTTTGAAGCTATTATTAGTTCTCTATAACTTGCATTGCTTTCTTCTATATCTTCCCTCAACCTATTGTTGGCTATCATCAACTTTTCATTTGTATCATTCAAACATCCATTTTGATCTTTAAAATAGGTTAATTGTTTTTTCAGGGCTTCAATTTTTTACAATGATTCCATAACCTCTGATGTGCAGGATCCTCCTGTTCATTTAATTCTTCAATCGTTGAAGGTTTGGAACATGTACCTATTTCAAATTCAATAAATTCATGTTTACATTTATCTTTACCAGCTTCCTTGGGAAGATATGATGTATACCTCAATTATTCCTGAATCTCCTCAAGGGTTTGATCCACTGTTTGAAATTTTGCATTGGAAACTTTTATATCCTCATCATCGGAAGACTATTCTATGATGGAAACAACATATTTTTGAAATTTTGAATTAAGGATAGCCTTCATGTTCATCCTCAGTTTTTTCTTTGGTATGGTTTTGTGTCTCTAATTTATTCCCCAATCCTTGAGAGTTGGGGTATCATCATTCTTTGTACTAGAGTAAATTTCTGGGGATATGTTATTTTCTTCAATCTCCCTGGGACTAGTGGGAACAGTCATTTCTTCCTATTTAATCTCACAAACTAATTCCCTTTGTATCTCTATTTTTGAAACTTCTATTACAGGCTCATTATCAGTATTGACTTCCTTTTCTGGTTGATTGCTTGCATATTCATCTTTTCTCTTTTTCCCTCTCTAACCCTTGCATCTCTTCTCTATATCTTTACTATCATCATCCTTCTAAGCCTCAAATGTCTCTAGTTCAAAGCCAGACCAAAAAAAAAAATGTTTCCAGGATCTGGCCAACTTTTTCAATTCAGTGGTTATTAATTATTTGATTAAACCATGATGAAACACATAGTGATTGGTATGGTCAGTGTTAGCACTTGTGCTAAATTTTTGAGATTACTGTATAGGCAACTACACTATTTCCTTGTTGAGGTATAGGACAGTGAAATTGAAGGGGGCATAGAAAAAAACTTTCCACGCCTTGTGTTTCGGAGGATTTTCCTAAGGAGGAATGTAAAATTGGGTGACCCCCGTGTGACATGACTGAATATCCAGGTTCTTGGGGTTAGGATCCTGCATTATGGTTCAAATATGAAAATCCACTCACAATTATCTGGGTGAAAAAATAAATGGCACAAGTCCATAGAAAATAAGATCAATGGTAGACAAGGTTTTTTCCAAGGAAAGATGCACGGTTTTTTGAGGAGCTTGGCATGGGCAGAGCAATTTTTAACGATGAACAAGATAAATCATCGAATGGGAAGGCAATGCAGATCGACGGGCACAGGGAATTTCATAAGGGAAAATATGTGCAGGGAATTAGGCCCTAGAGGTATGTGAAATCTGTTATACGTTTTTTATTCCAATGGTCATGATTTTAAGTAGGAATAGATCTACAAAGGAGAACTATTTCATCGCCCAAACTTGCATGATAGATAAGACAGTGTGGGGCTACGAATTCTAGGAGGGCCTCGCGTTTTTTAATGGTGGTGATCTGGTGGATATCTGATTAACGATCCTGGCGGATTTCTCAGCAGGAAGGTGCACGATGGTTAGGAAAACGAGGCAATGCAAAATCTCGAAGGGTCCCACACTTTCGACAGTGGCTCTCTGGCAGGATAATTGATCGGCAGCCTTGATCGGTTTCGCAATGAAAAATTGTGCAAATTTTAGCGAGATGATGGACTACAAAATAGGGTACAATTCATGTCCTCAGATGGCTGAGATATATTGCGGGAAACATTTACAGCTGTGATTTGTGTTAGATTTGTATCATTCAAGCTAGCATTATCTTAGGATATTTAACTGAGAGAATAACAAGCACAGTAATCAAACACAAGAGACAATAGACACAAATATTTTCCTCAGGGAAACCATAAAGGAGAAAACCCCGCAACTTCCTCAGAGATAGAATTAGCACCAAAAGTAAAACCCAAAATAGTAAGATGATCTCCCGACAGCAATAGTTTCTCTCTCTGATCCCAGCAGCTTATCTCTCACTCATGTGCCTCAGTGAGTGAGTGTGTGTGTGTGATAAATAGAGAGTCTCACTCTCTATTTATATTCTTTCGTTCACTTAACCTTTAACTCTATTATGTAGGCTTGAGTTATCCTAACTCAATTATGTAGGCTCGAGTAACCACAACTGGGGTATTAACAACCCAGCTTACATTAACTCACCTAGGGCCAACTTCTCTCAGGAGAGTCTAATAACCCTATTACCCCACAACTGTGGGGAATTTAACCCTTTATCAATAGGAGGGTTACCCATAATGACTTTACATGACTTGTTTACATTATTGAATCTCCCGATACGAACATTGGGGAATGACATGACTCAAATACATTACAGACACTTCCTGAAATAAACATTGGGGTACAATAAATAAGATATACAAGTGAATACATTTTAAAGTTACAAATACATCAACACTCCCTCTTAACTAGGATGGTATTCTCTCGACATAATTTATCAGCACAAGTCTTCTTCTCTGTATCATCTGGATTATCATTGAGTTCTCGTCATCTTCATATTTAAGTCATCTTCATCTTGATCTAGATCATCACTCGATCTAGATCATCATCACTAGATCTCTATCTAGATCATCATCACTAGATCTGGATCATCACTCGATCTGGATCATCATCACTAGATCTGGATCATCACTCAATCTGGATCAGCACTGCTGGATCATCATCACTAGATCTAGATCATCACTCGATCTGGATCATCATCACTGGATCTAAATCATCACTGGATCTGGATCATTATCACTGGATCTGGATCATCACTAGATATGGATCGTTACAGAAACATCATCACTGGATTCAGATCATCACTCGATTTGGATCATTACTGGAACATCATCACTGGATTTGGATAATCACTCGATATGGGTCATCACTGGATTTGGATAATCACTCGATCTGGGTCATTACTACTGGATCATCATCACTGGATCATCATCATGGGTGTTATCTCATGATTCTTCTCGTCACTAGAATTTCTACAAAGCCAGCCCTTTTTCATGTTGGTTGTAGGCCTAGCCTCCATGTAGGTCTTATTCAGCGCTTATATCTAACACTAAGTCAGAATGGATAGCACTCACATCTGACCATGATAGGAACACATCCAACACCATGTTAGAAAGGCACATCACTTAGATTCACCAGCACGATAGGACACAACTACTATCATCTGTGAAAAGGTACATCACTGACATCCACCAGCATGGTAGGACACAGCTACTACCATCTGTGGAAAGGCACAGCACTTACATCCACCACCATGGTAGGACACACCTACTACCATCTATGGAAAGGAGTAGCACTCACATCCACTGGAATTATAGGAAACACCATCTATCATCAATGGAAGGTCTCAACACTTATATTCAACCATGTGAGGAACCAATCCAACCTACATGTCGAAAGGGCACTCAACCCCAGGTTGAGGATTCCTGGTAACTGACCAGGTGCCTCCATTCTCCCAGAGAATGGAATCAGCCCTTATATCTGATCAAGTGGGAACACATCCCTCAATCACATCAAAATGACCCTACACTTATATCTGATCATGTGAGAACACATCCCACAATCATATCAGAATGCCCCTCAGCCCCAAACTAAGTATTCCTAGTAACTGACCAGGTGCCTCCATTTAGAGAATGGCATTCAACACTTATATCTTATCATGTAGGAACCAATCCTACAGTCACATCAGAATGGATCAACACTCACATCTGACATGTAAGGAACCAATCCTCTCACCATGATAGAATGGCTTAGCCCTTACATTTGACCATGGAAGGAACCAATCCTCTCACCATGTTAGAATGGCTAACGGACTCATCACTTGCCCTTGGAGGGAACCTCAATCTGGAGAACACTAAGCTTCTCCCTGAAGTACTCAAACTTCACTCTATCTAATGGATTCTTCAACACATCAGCTATATGTTCATCTGTCACAACATACTGTAGCTTCACTACTCCTCTCTACACTATATCCCTGATATAGTGATATTTGATCTCGATATGCTTCAACTTGTCTTGGAACACCGATTTGTCCAACAAATTCACACAACTCTGGCTTTCGCAATATATACAAGTAGCATCCAACTCAAGATCAAATAAATTAGAAAGTAGCTTCCTCAGCCATACTAACTCACAACTTGTCGAAAAAGCTGCAACATACTCTGCTTCAACTGTACTCAGTGCCACACAGGACTGCTTCCTGCTAAGCCAAGAGATCACACCTAATCCAATACTGAAGCAACACCCTGAATTGCTCTTCCTATCAATGGCATTGCCTGCCCAATCTGAATCAACATAACCTTCCAGGTTAATATTTTGATTTTCCTCATACTTGAGCCCATAATCAATTGTACCCTTCAGGTACTTCAGAATATGCTTTGCAGCAATCAAGTGAACATGTCTCAGATCTGCCAAGAACTAGCTCAAGGTGTTCATAACAAAGTAAATATCTGGTCTCGTATTCATCAGGTACATCAAGGATGCAATCATCTAACAATACATCATGGCATCAACCGACTCTGATGAAGCAACACTTAGTAGCTTTAGGTTTGATGCCATAGGTGTGGTCATGGCCTTCCAATCCATCATCATGAACCTCTTCAGGATCTCTACCGTATACTTCCCTTGTCCCAGGGAAATTCCATTTGCATTCTGCCACACCTCCATGCCTAGAAAATAGTGCATCATCCCGAAGTCCTTCATCTTGAACTCAGCAGCAAGTCTTCTTCTTGCAACTTTAATGAGTTCCTCTTTTCTATTAGGAACAAGTCATCGACATATAACAGTAGCATTACTAGTCTTCCTCCTTCAACCTTGAAGTAAAGGATGGAATCCGCTTTACTCTCAGTAAATCCTAGAGTCATCAGTAAGCTATCCATCCTATTGTATCATGTCAAACCTCGGGATCTTTTGTAGTCACTCCCTCTAAAGCAAAGAATTATACTCCCTCTCTTTTTCATACTCTATGCACTAAAACATTCTGTACTGGAGTGACAAGAAGCTTCCTCTGCTACTAATTATTTTATGTATCCATCTAGGGTCACTGGATACCAAGATCCTCTATCTTGAACCTTTTCAAAATTTCTTGACGCACCCATCTGTGAGCTTGTCATCCTCTATAGTCTTTCATCTTCAACCTTGTAGAAAAGGTTAAGATCTCCATCAATCTCATCATGTATGTGTTATCTCATGGGTTTCTTCTAAGCTCATACAAGGCCTTCTTTCATCTGCACACATGATTCTTCCTGTCATGTGTCTCAACTCCCACTGGCTGGAAATGTCTCTTCGTAGTCTATGCCTTCTTTTCATGAGAAGCCTCGTGCTACAGATCTTGCCTTGTATCCCATGATGTTTCCATCTACTACATGATGGAACTATGAACTTCCCTTCATGTATCGATACTGCATCCTAGACATCATTCTTATTGAACTGGTATTCCCTTTCTTCTTGGTTACTTCTTCATAGCTAGAAGGTTCTGCATCAATTATGTCGCTGCATCCGTCATATTAGTCTATATCTGTCGTCACTTGTTCTTCGAAACAAGTCTCATCCTTCTTTTCTTGTAGGTGATTATGTATGTAATCTTTCCTACAAGTCAAATGCATTAGTTGTATGGTTAGAAACATTTCATAATGGAAAATTATTATGCATAAATATATGATCATACAACTATTTTAGCCAATACAACGTTCATGCATATCTCATGGAAACGTTTCTAG
>LPNX010896530.1:704356-736933 GCA_001517045.1 Pseudotsuga menziesii | reverse complement strand
TGTGCACTAATCCAATATGTCAGCAAAGAGGTTTCATTCTAGATAAGTAGAAATGGAGAGTTGTATAGCACCATGAGATACTTACCCATCACATGCATATTATTAGTACACTGCCATTAATGAAAACATTCTATCATGCATAATACATCAACTGAATATAAACAAATGCATAACAAAACAATATCATGAAATGACAATTGAATACTTATCTTTATTTGTTTTGTGGGTAGACTCCTTCTTGAGCCTTCAACTTTATCATATACTTCATTCATAATAGCATTGTTTCTTATCCAAATCCTAAGATGGATAAGAGGTTCTTCAAGAGTTGAGTTCTTCATATTCCTCATTGCTTGAGGTATCTTCTTTGAATCATGAAATCTTTATCTTCAGTTTCTCCCATCTTCTTTTCTCTTACTATGATTTGAGCATCTTCTTGTGTGTGCTCTTCCTGGAGTCTTTCTGAAAGTAATCACTTCCTTCTGGCACACATTCCTTGAATGAATGAATCCCACGATCCTGGGAGGTCATTCAAGTTGGATATAACAACTTCTGCATTCTCCACTTCTTCTTCTATCGCTTCAAGTTGTTCTTTGATTTGAGAGACCCTTGTAAAGTATGACTATATGGTCTCTGCATTATGGATCTTCACATTCTTCAACTATTTTATCAAAGTCATATTCCAGTTTATGTTCTTCCATTCAAATAGCTTGGTCAAGGAATAAAACATATCTTTCGGTGTATTTAGGGAAGACACTTGTGGTATAATGTGATCCGTGATTGAATCAGCAATGATCTTCTTGGCCTTGACCAAGTTCTTCTGGTGTAAGGATTTTAGCCTCATCTCCCTCTAGAACTGGAACCTCTCTACTTATGTAGGTGTCCAATTCATTTCCTTCAAGAACTAGTGAGATCCTATACTTCCATGCTTGGAAGTTGTCAACTTCACCAAGCTTATCATCAAGCTGATGTGATAGATCACTTTGAAATGAGAACCTCAAATGAAAATAGAAAAAGATTAGATCTTACCGATTTGAGGTGTCCGTCGTGGTTCTGGAGCTGGATGATATAGCGTTTGTCAGAGAAACCCTAATTTTCAAAACTTGGAATATTTCAGATCTAATTGGCTAGAAAGATAGATCTCTTTAAGTTGAGCTGTTCAATGTACTCCTTTTTTGAAAACAATGGAGGGAAGCTCCCGGAATAGGAAGCCTTAGTTTTCAAATTTCTTCTGTAGAAATGTCTGATACCATTCACACCAAGATCAAAAACATGATCAGAGTTTTGCTTGAGGTCATAGAAGGTAAATAATATGATTTATGTTCATTATAGGGAAGATTCTTCATCCATCCATAATCCACCTCCTAGTGAAAATACCTTTGACCTCCAAATTCTTGAAGCATCGAAAGCTCCAAACCCGAGGTTCCAATTTGGAGTTAACACCATGAATAATATATTGTCCCAAATTCTTGACCATCCTATCTTAAATATCCAGTGTCAATCCTGAAATGATATTAAGACTACGATACAAATGTTAGGACAATGGACCCTTTACAAAAGAACTCAAGATAATACCCTTACAGGTCAACAACTAGCTGGACAAATAATCGCAGGAATTTCAAGACTTGCTAATGAGTGGTGGAGATGGATCCCACAAGAAGCCAGAAATGAAATGCTCTCTACTGAATATGTTGATCAGCAGATACTTAAAGCATTGGGTAAAGAGTTCTATGGACCCGATGAAAGAGAATATTATGAAATCTTGCTTCACTATTTATGTCAACCCGACTCTGTAATCTTGCACAGAGTGAAGAATATTTCTTCTATATGAAATAGCTCTTGATTTCCTTTGGAAAGTCAGGAGATCCTGCTTATTTAAAGCATTATATCAGAATTTTCCCTAGTCATGTTCCATATGCAGTGGAACAATATATGAAATATAACAATATCAATTATCAAGGCCTCTCTCTAGCCCAGTTACATAGTTACATACTAGAGACATGGCAAGAGAATTGCTTGGAGAAAAGAGTCAGTAAAGAATTCAAGCATCATCAAAGTATGTATTCATCATCCTTCTATAAGAATGTTGCAAAAATTATAGATTGGGGATGTGGTGCATACAATAGAGGTCATTTAGAACAAAACTACAAATGCCATAAATTGGAACATAAGAAAGGCTTCTATTCTAGTGCTCCTAGATATCATCTGGATACAGGAAAGCGCTATAAGTATAAAAATAAGCATGGATATTGTAATGTACCAATTTTTGAATTGGATCACAATGGAAAAATCACATTTTCCATATTCATGAGAGTTGTCAAAGGGATGCTAAAAGTCAAATAATTGCCAAGGAGGAAAATCACTAATTTCCTAAGTTGGAGGTGGAAGCTTTGAGATTTGGAATAAGGGGGATAATAAATGATGTTTATACATTAAAATAGGATAAATATTTAATAATTGATATTATTAAATAAATACAAGAGAAAATGGAAGTGGCAATGGAGCATGAACACACATGGAGACTATGGGACCCACACTAGCTAGAATTCCTATGCTAAATGGTATATTTCTCTTGCAAATTCGAATATATGGGAAGCCTAATGTTTTTGTATGGATTATAAGGCTAATATAATTGTCCATATACTTCATAGGTCGAATTTGGGATGAATTGTAACTTACATGGGAGAGGAAGAGCCAAATGGGAGTTTCATGGACACTTGGCTAGATTCCCCTTACATTTATGACATCTATGACACCAATGATGGAGATTCTATGACAGTTATGACACAATTAATATCTGAATTCTAACATACTGACATTTCAGGACTGAATAGATCATCTTAGAGGTCGAATTTGGGAGTTGGAGAAGGCCAAGAGGCTCCTACTCAAATTTGGTAGAAGAGGGAAGGTGAAGAGAGAGGCCACATGGCATAGCATGAGCAGCCACACCAATTGGACTTGGATTTGGAAACTTAGAAGACTAATAATGTTTATAAAATACATGGATCATCTATGAGAAGAATCTTTTTCTAATTTGTGAAATTGCTCATTTGTGAATTGTGAGAACTAGTGGATGACTAGTTTTCTTGCTTAAGCCAATTTCGAGGGTGAAAGATTCCCATCCTAGTTGGTGTTTGGAAAGGAAACTTAGGTATCTCATGGATATTTAATGGAGTCTTATTTTCAGGTGTAAGCTACAGGAAATCATGTGTATTCTTCTATGGCAGCACTCTCTCTCAACTATTTCCAGTTTTCACACCATATTCATGCCAATGGAGGGATTGCGCTTTGGGTGAGCTATTAATCTCTTTGGGGAAGATTATAATTACAATTATATTATGTGATTATGTATATTATCTGTATTTCATGTTCAGAATACTCTCAGGTTGAAATACCCAAAAGAATTCATGTAAAAATGTTGAACAATGAAGAAATAGTGTCATTTCCCCACTATCTTGTTGTGAACCATTATAATGCTGATGATTTTGAATTGGGAGAGCCTTTAATTGTACTTTAATGATTTTAATCAGTTAAATATGCTATTTTATTCATTCTCAGAAAGTTTCAAGTCGAAATTCCCAATATTTGTATGTCAAAATGACTTTTAATGAGCAAACAATGACCATTTCCACTCCATTTTGATATATGCCATGGTAATGCTTATTATTTCGAATGGAGGAATGTATATATCATAAATTTATGATGTATGGACTATAATTAATGTTTATTTCAAGTATAATGTTCAGTAATTAAGCATTGGAATCCATTTTACTCATTTTTATTGCATTGGGAGAAGATTTGGTGTATTTTCCCCAAGGGTCGAAATTGTGACTTGGGAATTGTTTTGGAAAGAGTCATAACAGCCTGTGTAAACTGAACCATGATGCATATGAGACTTTGAAAATATACCTTACACAAACCTAGTCTCTGTTCATAAATTCAAGTGACTTTAAGATCATTTGTGAAGCCATTTCCGACAATTACCCAGGGGGAATTGGAGCCCCAATTTGCTAGTAAAGACTCCTACTTTGAACAGAACATTTAAAAAGCTTCCAGAAGTAACTGGGAGGTCACAAAACATACATGAGCATGATATTTAATTTATATTATCAGTGATGTACCTTCATAGAAAATTTGGAAGCATTTTGGTAAATTTGGAGGTCTAGACATCAAAACTAGTCAAGAGCCAAAATTGTGAAAAAATTGGAAAATTGGGCATTTTAATAAAATTTCAAAAGAGGGACATTATAGATATAAAGTTTCCAAGAAACATAGAAAACACCCTCATAAAATTTTTGTTAAAATAAGAATAGACAGAAGTGATAAGGAAACATGCTTCATCTGCGGCCAGAAGCGCCATTGGGCAAATAAATGTCCGAAAAAAGAAATTAAAACCAAGGCTTGCTGACTTTTGTGCTTAGTTAGATCCTAGATGGTGGGATATACATTCCAGTTGGGACACTAAGCCACCTACTGGTGAAATAATCTTCTTACCTTCTGATGCATCAACTACATCCAATGACACTGAGTCCGATAACGACATAGCTGCTCTTAAAAAATTTGCTTCTTATTATTCCTCTTCAAAGTCTGATTCAGAACCAAATTTGGGAGGGTTCAAGCCTCCAGAATATGATTTCTAGTTGTATATGTTTTCTATGAACACCCCACAAAACATTGAAAAACAAATCGTAGCCATAGATTTGCAATTGTCTAAAACTCCTGCCTTTGAATATATGCTGAGGGCATCTTTGAAAGATGAAAAGAGGAAATTACTCAAAATGCTTGAGCAAGATAAAGGTAAAGGTAAGGTAAGTTTTGTAAATCCTGCCTAGTATAATCCTACCGAACTCTATAAAAGCTACCCATATGGTCATGAAATTAGGTAGTGATATAGGAAAGATAAAGAGAAAATGCTTCGACTACAAATCAAAGAAAAACAACAACAACTTAGAAGCCTAGTAACATAAATTGAAGATCTAAAGAGTATGGTTAAAATCATAAAAATTGAAAGGGTTCAATCATCAGATGAATAACTAAGCAAGCAGTATGATCAAGCTTTAGAAAGTCCACAAAAGAAAGAATCATCTCCTGATCTTACTTTAGGAATGCTCACTGGCCCTAAAATGTTTATTCGAATCAATTTTTTCCCTTGTGAGTATAAACCATATTTTTCAGACTGCATGCTTGATTCCAGTTGCCAATTGAACTTAGCAAAAGGTTCAGCACTCCCCTCATTCTATTTGGAAAACACTAAAAACCATGGGAGAACCATTGAAGGAACTCTAGTCCCCCTTGTTCCAAAAGCAGAAAATTTCCCGGTAAGGTTCAATGAAACATCTGATGCAGTAACCTGGTACAAGTTAGATAACATTAAAGAAGACTGCATTCTAGGTTCCGAATTCTTGAACAGAGTTAGTCCTTTTTCTTTTGATATCCAGAATATGTTATTTTCCTGTGTCATTAACAATTGCACAGTCAAGCTTCCTCTCTCATTTAGTTCTAGTTCGAAATGTCAATCTTTTGTACAAAAGCCTGTGCAAAAACATAGTCCTGCTCAATTGATGAAAATGGATCGTTGTATAGCTTTTTCAGACATCCATGGAGAGAAAGCTCTTGCAGATATCACTGCAAAATTGATAAAAGACTGCTGCTCAAAAATCCCAAATTCTTTCTGGACAAGAGAGAAATATTTTGTCTCCTTGCCATTTGATCCATTGCAGAAGATTAAACCAATGAAAGCTTCTGCTCATCTCATGTCGCCCTCAGAAAGAGATTTCTGTGCCTCAGAAATCAAAGAAATTCTAGCCAAAGGCCTGATAGAACCATCTAAGAGCCCTTGGGCTTGCCGAGCCTTTGTTGTAAACAAACACTCTGAGATCAAGTGGGGAAAGCCGAGGCTTGTTGTGAATTATAAGCCTCTCAATGCCGTACATCAGAAAGTTTGGTACTCTCTACCAGATAAAGCCATCCTACTGCAAAGAATTGATGGTTGCATAATATGTAGCAAATTTGATTCGAAAACAAGATTCTATCAAATTGCTATTGAAGCAAAGGACCATTTTAAAATAGCATTTGTAGTTCCACATGGTCAATACTAGTGGAAGATTTTACCATTTGGAATCAATAACGCTCCATTAGAATTTCAGAAGCGTATGGAGGATATTTTTAGAGAAAAATAGTGGGCACTTGTGTTCATTGATGATATTCTGATTTGTTCCAAGAATCTGCAAGAACACTAAAAGAATTTACAGATGTTTTACGATTTGGTTTGTAAACATGGGTTAGTCCTATCTCAAAGCAAGATGGAGATAGGTAAGACCGAAATGGAGTTTCATGGATTCAAGTTCCAAAGAGGACAATTCATCCTACAAAAACATTTCCTCAGCACCTTCATCCATTTCCCTGACCAAATCCTTGATAAAACTACGTTGCATATATTCCTTGGTAGTCTTAATTACATCAAACCTTTTTACAAAGGAAAGGCCACTGATATTCACCTTCTTCATAAAGATTAAAGAAGAACCTTGTAAAATGGTCACCAGATATGACTTTGGCTATAGAGCATATCAAAGCCAAAGTATTGGATTTGCCTCCTCTTTCCTTACCTCATGGTTCAGGACAGCTCATCATCGAGATAGATGCTTCTTCCCACACTTGGGGTGGAGTTTTGCTTGAGGTCATAGAAGGAAAAGAACATGTGTGTGGTTATGGTTTAGGTTCCTTTAAAGCAGCAGAGCTCAATTACCCTTCTAGCCACAAAGAGATCTTGGCTATTAAGAAGATAGTCCAACATTTTATTTTATTTTTGAAACTAGTTAGATTTGTTATTAGAACAGATTTGAAAATAATGCCTGATATTTTTAGGAATGAGAATTTAATGGCAGAAAATAGTAGTCATGTTTTAAAATGGTTTATTTGGCTTAGTAATTTTGATTTTGACATTGTGTATAAGCTAGGATATCTCAATTATCTTGCTGATATGCTCAGAAGGGAACATCCTAAAGAAACTGCTCCTACTCTTAGCATGTTCACAGCTGGCGCCTCCAGTTCTAGTGCAGATCGTGGAAAAGCACCACTTTATCAACCCAGAAATAGCTTATTCCTGAATCCTTGGGATGAATCGCTTTCAGAAGCAGAACAAAGACAAATCCTTGATTATGCATCAAGGAAAGAAGCAGAAAGGTATTTTGACCTCACTCTCATCAAGCAAATTGAAGCCTCTCCATTAAAAATACAAATAATGGAAATGTGGGAGAGAGATGTGTTCCGAAATCTTGAGAATGCCCAAGAGAAGCTAAAGGGTTGCAAAGAACTATGGATAGATTGCAACGAAGAGAAATGACACCCAATCTGGTATGTGGATATTGGGGATGGTAATTTAACATCGACGTCCTTCAATTTGATTCTTTAGTTCAGTAGAGAGCAGCGCAAAATTATCATCTGTGCAAACCCACAAACCTCTGACATAATGCATGGTCTGGTTGGATAGAAGTCTTACTAGATAAGCTTTTTCCAAGAATGGATTGGGAGAACCATCGTGCAAATTTCATACTTCATATGAAATCTGACATTGAAGTGGCCAACACAGAGCATGAATGGTTTAAATTTATGCTCCATTATCATGGAGGACGTTACACGGGGCTAGAGCATACTTTGTATACTTCTCAAAATTACATCAAGCATGATGCTCAAGGACAGAGAATTGACTCAAAGGTGCATACGAAGAGAATCCCTTTAAACTTTCAGGTAGAGTCATTATTCCAGGGAGAATTACTTTGCGAATCCAATGCAATCTTTCATGGATCAGATATTGAACGATGCTTCAGTCCAGATTTGTACCTGTCAATCCAGCTTGAAGAGGACCCACCAACCCTAGATTCCTTCAAGGACTATGACTCAAACATTTCAATATTTGACTGCCCTTGCGGTGGAATAGACCTTGGAAATGGGTGTGAAGTCTGCATTTGCCACCAAGGAAGAGACCCATATGACTAAAGTAAAAGTTTTGGTGGGCCATTAAAGACCATCGTGGGCCAGTTATGCTCCACTATGTTTTATTATTCCTTTGTACTAATTAGGAGGAGTCAGTCATAATGAATATTCTGGGTCCCCACATGTCTATGAACTCCAAAGGACGAGATAATGACAGTGGCCATCCCCACCTATCACCCTGAAAGCTTTCCTTTTGACTCATTAGTGCCAGTCTTGAGTCACCAGGTAACTAGGTAGTTTTATATAAATAAGGGCCTCGGGCCTCATTGTAGAGCATCATATTTCTGGGTCGTTCATGTGTTGAGATTAGTCAAGTTTGAAATAATATGCTCTATGAGTTGCTCTCAGGAGTATAACATCGCATCATAAATATTCAAGTCTGTAAATATCTGCTTGTAAGCTAAGTATTGTAAGAGAGCATTTGTAGTGATGAGCTTCTCCCTCCGAAGCCAATCTACATGTCTTTGAAGTATTTGTAATTGCTGTAATTGTTGCATTAAGAGGAGCAGAAAGAGTTGCTTTCAATCTTGGTGTATTGTGGTGTGTTGTTTTCGATCTTGGTGTGAATGGTATTAGAGCCATAAGTTCAAAGAATTTATGTAAGTTCATATCTTCAAATTTTGTTGTTAAATAGCTTACTCTGTATTTTCTACTTGCAATATAGTAAAGTTGTTTCCTGTAGGCTGTGGAAATGACAGCTAAGAAAATTGTTGGGCGTGACAGATTTAAATTTTTGGGTTGTCTGAGGAAAGGCCATAGCTGTTGAGAAATGTCGTAAGTCCTTGTTTTTCCAGAAACTAGCATGAGCTTAGAATCCTAGTTTAATCATGGACCCTTCAATGGATACAGTTTCGCTCGCTACATTAGATTGTCAGTCTGGTAATAATACAGAAGCCTTCCTTGCAAAAAGAAGATCATCTTTTCTAAATGAACCATCTTCATCTAATTCTTCAATAATCAATATACAAGATTTTAATCCTTCTGAGGATTGGCAGTTACCAAAAATAATTCCTTCTGATGGTTATAAGTTGAATTGGTGGCAATATAAGTCTGCTACACAAATTAAGGTCTCTTATATTGATGTCTCTTTTACTGACTCTGATGAGCCCGCTCATATCAATTTAATCGATAAAGCACAAATTGATTGGGATATCAAAGAAGGTTATCATTATGTGCATTTAGGCACAATAAAGCTTGGTTTAGGTCCACTTGTCCGACCTTACCTCCCTGTGTCTTCTCTTTGTGTTGTTGTCGATACTCATCATCATAACTTCAGTGATGCTAATATTGGCAGATTCACTGATCCTCTACATGATGGTCCCTCTTATGGAACCGTCTTTCCTAAATACTCTGTTAGCTTAGAGGATCCCCATATCTATGATCTATTGAAAGCCTATATCTAACCTCAAGGGTTCCAAATGATGCAAGGGTATGAAATTATTCAATTAAAAGGGGTTGTTTGCATCTGTTTTGGAGATGATACCCTTCCTCCACTCCGATATCGTGTCCATCAGAGTTCACACTTACAAAGCATGGTGGAGTCTGACAAATATCGTCAAGGTACCCCTGTTACTTTTGACTGGACTGGTATAAATTACCCCCAGCAATGGGAATTCAGATACCAAGAACTTAGAAATGTTGAATGTATGCAATGTTCCATCCTGAACCAACCTCTGACTTTTGATTAGCATACTAATTCTTTCAGATTACCAGCACAAACCCCTACTCCCAAATTTACACCTCCTCTTATCAAATCTACCTCTGTGGCTTCCTACAATAATGCTCGGTGACAAGCCGAATTCGACTCTGTCTCTGCATCCCAACCCACTTCTACCTCTTTCACTGGCTTGTACGAAACAGAACACCGTGGCCAACATAAATATTTCCCAACATGTAGAAAAATAATTCAAAGGATCCAACACCAAAAAAATAGAGATCCACCAACACTCGGTATGCTAAGTTTCCCTATATTTTATGATTCTGTGGAAGTTTATAACCAAGGACGTAAGTCCTACGTTCCAGGTAGGAATCTTCCTAAAGTTCCCTTTCGACAATACTCAATAGACAGCCAAATCAAAAAATGATTTCTACCATACAAATCTTCAGGCCTAGATGAGTCTCTCTCTGATGACATCAAGCTTGCTAACTGGAGCAATATGCAGCAGAAGATGACTGCACCGAACCTTGATGACATGGCCTTTGATCTGCTTGTTCTTAAAAATATGGTAGTAGAAGAAAAAGAAATAATTTCCTTAGTTGAGACTAAGTTAGGTTTGTTATATCATCTCTTGAACGATTCTATAGAGATGAAAGAATCAGCAGAAAAGGCTGCAGATAAAATTGAAGGAATATTGGCCAAGTTAGAAGAGCTTTTGACCCAAACTCAAGAGCTTAAAAATAAAATCCTAGGTGTCAATCCCTCAGTCTTTTCCTTAGCATCACAAGGTCATAAAAGAAAAGAAACACCAAAGAAATAAAATAGCCATCATCGGAGTATTTCTTTTAGCATGCTAAGTATTTCAGAGGATAAGAAACCAGAATTTAATTTTGGAAGAGATGAAGAGGAATATGATGAAATCAAGGAATGGATTGGTCACTTTAAAACCTTTCCTCCTGTGTTAGAAACTAAATATTTGAATATGATGTATGTTCATGATAGGGCAGAGTCTTCATCCATCCATAATCCAACTCCTTGTGAAAATACCTTTGACCTCTAGATGCCTGAACCATCGAAAGCTCCAAACTCGAGGTTCCAATTTGGAGTTAACACCATGAACAATCTATTGTCCCAAATTCCTGACTAACCTGTCTTAAATATCCAGTGTCAATCTTGAAATAATATTAAGATTACGATACAAATATTAGGACAATGGACCCTTTACAAAATAACTCAAGATAATACCCTTACAGGTTAACAATTGGCTGGACAAATCATTATAGGTCTTTCAGGACTTGCTAATGAGTGGTGGAGATGGCTCCCACAAGAAGCCAAAAATCAAATGCTCTCTGCTGAAGACGTTGATCAGAAAATACTTAAATAATTGGGTAAAGAGTTCTATGGACCCGATGAAAGAGAAGATTATGAACATCTTGCTTCTCTATTTATGTCAGCCTGAATCTGTAATCTTGCACAGAGTGAAGATTATTTCTGCTATATGCAACAGCTCTTCATTTCCTCTGAAAAGTCAGGAGATCCTGCTTATTTAAAGCATTATATCAGAAGTTTCCCTGGTCATGTTCCAAATGCAGTGGAACAATATATGAAAGATAAGAATATCAATTATCGAGGCCTCTCTCTATCCCAGTTACATAGTTACATACTAGAGACATGGCAAGAGCACTGCTTGGAGAAAAGAGTCAGTAAAGACTTCAAGTGTCATCAAAGTATGTATTCATCATCCTTCTGTAATAATGTTGCAAAAATGCCGGATTGGGGATGTGGTGCATACAATAGAGGTCATTTAGAACAAAACTACAAATGCCATCAATTGAAACATAAGAAAGGCTTCTATTCTAGTGCTCCTATATATCATTTGGATACAAGAAATCCCTATAAGTATAAAAACAAGCATGGATATAAAGTTTCCAAGAAACATAGCAAACACCCTCATATAAAGTTTGTTAAAATAAGAACAGATAGAAATGATAAGGAAACATGCTTCATCTGCAGCCAAAAGGGCCATTGGGAAAATAAATGTCTGAAAAAGAAATCAAAACCAAGGCTTGCTGCCTTGTGTGCTCAGTTGGATCCTAGACGGTGGGATCTACATTCCAGTTCAGACATTGAGTCACCCAATGGTGAAATAATCTTCTTGCCTTTTGATGCATCAACAGCATCCGATGACTCTGAGTCTGATAATGACATAGCTGCTCTTAAAAAATTTGCTTCTTATTCTTCCTCTTCAGAGTCCGATTCAGAACCAAATTTGGGAGGGTTCCAGCCTCCAGAATATGATTTCTCGCTATATATGTTTTCTATGAACACGCCACAGAACATTGAAAAACAAATCACAGCCATAGATTTGCAATTATCTGAAACTCCTGCCTTTGAATATATGCTGAGGGCATCTTTGAAAGATGAAAAGAGGAAATTACTCAAAATGCTTGAGCAAGATAAAGGTAAAGGTAAGGTAAGTTTTGTAAATCCTGCCCAGTATAATCCTGTTGAACTCTATAAAAGCTACCCAAATGGTCATCAAAGCAGGAAGTGCTATAGGAAAGATAAAGAGAAAATGCTTCGACTACAAATCAAAGAAAAACAGCAGCAGCTCAGAAGCCTAGTAACACAAATTGAAGATCTGAAGAGTATGGTTAAAATCATACAAATTGAAAGGTATCAATCGTCAGATGAAGAACCAAGCAAGCAGTATGATCAAGCTTTAGAAAGTCCAGAAAAGAAGGAGTCATCTCCTGATCTTACTTTAGGAATGCTCACTGGCCCTAAAATGTTTATTTGAATCTAGTTTTGCCCTAGTGAGTATAAACCATATTTTTTAGATTGCATGCTTGATTCCGGTTGCCAGTTGAACTTAGAAAAAGGTTCAACACTCCCCTCATTCTATTGGGAAAACACTATAGACTGTGGGAAATCCATTGAAGGAACTCTAGTTCCCCTTGTTGCAAAAGCTGAAAAATTTCCCAGTAAGGTTCAATGAAACATCTGATGCAGTAACCTGGTACAAGTTAGATAAATTTAAAGAAGACTACATTCTAGGTTCCGAATTGTTGTCCATAGTTAGTCCTTTTTCTTTTTATATCCATAAGATGTTATTTTCCTATGTAATTAACAATTTTACAGTCAAGATTCCTCTCTCATTTACTTCTAGTCCGAAATGTCAATATTTTGTACAAAATCCTGTGCAGAAAAACAGTCCTACTCAATTGAGTAAAATGGATCATTGTATAGATTTTTTAGACATCCATGGAGAGAAATCTCTTGCAGATATCACTGCAAAATTGATAAAAGACTTCTTCTCAAAAAGCCCAAATGCTTTCTGGACAAGAGAGAAATATTTGTTCTCCTTGCAATTTGATCCATTGCAGAAGATTAAACCAATGAAAGCTTCTGCTCGTCTCATGTCCCCCTCGAAAAGAGATTTATGTGCCTCATAAATGAAAGAACTTCTAGCCAAAGGCCTAATAGAATCGTCTAAGAGCCCTTGGGCTTGCCGAGACTTTCTTGTAAACAAACACTCTGAGATCAATAGGGGAAAGCCGAGGCTTGTTGTGAATTATAAGCCTCTCAATGTTGTACTTCAGAAAGTTCGGTAACCTTTGCTAGATAAATCCAACCTGCTGCAAAGAATTTTTGGTTGCACAATATTTGGCAAATTTGATTTGAAATCGGGATTCTATCAAATTGGTATTGAAGCAAAGGACCATTTTAAAACAACATTTGTAGTTCCACATGGTCAATACCAGTCGAAGATTTTACCATTTGGAATCAATAACACTCCGTCAGAATTTCAGAAGCGTATGGAGGATATTTTTAGAGAAAAACATTGGGCACTTGTGTTCATTGATGATATTCTGATTTGTTCCAAGAATCTGCAAGAACACTTAAAGCATTTACAAATGTTTTATGATTTGGTTTTTAAACATGGGTTAGTCTTGTCTCAAAGCAAGATGGAGATAGTTAAGACCAAAATGAAGTTTCTTGGATTCAAGATCCAAAGAGGACAAGTCATCCTACAAAAAACATGTCCTCAACACCTTCAATCATTTCCATGA
Organism: Pseudotsuga menziesii; assembly: GCA_001517045.1. Taxonomy (NCBI): domain Eukaryota; kingdom Viridiplantae; phylum Streptophyta; class Pinopsida; order Pinales; family Pinaceae; genus Pseudotsuga; species Pseudotsuga menziesii. The sequence goes on along the minus strand of LPNX010896530.1, from coordinate 723,214 downwards.
CCAAATCCTTCATAAAACTCAGTTGCAGAAATTCCTTGGTAGTATGAATTACATCAAACCTTTTTACAAAGAGCATGCCACTGATATTCACCTTCTTCAACAAATATTAAAGAAGAACCCTATAAAATGGTCACCAGAGATGACTTTGGCTGTACAGCATTTCAAAGCCAAAGTATTGGATTTTCCTCCTCTTTCCTTACCTCAAGGTTTAGGACAGCTCATCATCGAGACAGATGCTTCTTCCCACACTTGGGGTGGAGTTTTGCTTGAGGTCATAGAAGGCAAAGAACATGTGTGTGGTTATGGTTCAGGTTCCTTTAAAGTAGCAGAGCTCAATTACCTTTCTAGCCATAAAGAGATCTTGGATGTTAAGAAGATAGTCCAATATTTTATCTTATTTTTGAAACCAGTTAGATTTGTTATTAGAATAGATCTGAAAATAATGCCTAGTATTTTTAGGAATGAGAATTTAATGGTAGAAAATAGTAGTCGTATTTTAAAATGGTTTATTTGGCTCAGAAATTTTGATTTTGACATTGTGTATAAGCTAGGATATTTCAATTGTCTTGCTGATATGCTTAGAAGGGAACATGCTAAAGAAACTGCTCCTACTCTTAGCATGTTTACAGCTGGTGCCTCCAGCTCTGGTGCAGATTGTGGAAAAGCGCCACTTTATCAATCGAGAAATAGCTTATTCCTGAAGCCTTGGGATGAATCGCTTTTAGAAGTAGAAGGAAGACAACTCCTTGATTATGCATCAAGGAAAGAAGAAAAAAGGTATTTTGACCTCACTCTCATCAAGCAAATTGAAGCCTCTCCATTAAAAATACAGATAATGGAAAGGTGGGAGAGAAATGTGTTCTGAAATATTGAGAATGCTTAAGAGAAGCTAAAGGGTTGCAAAGAACTATGGATAGATTGCAATGAAGAGAAAGATGGTCCTATCTGGTATGTGGATATTGGGGATGGAAATTTAACATGGACATCCTACAATTTGATTCTTCAATTTTGTAGAGAGTGGCGTAAAGTTATCATCTGTTCAGACCCAGCAAACCTCAAGCCTAATGCATTGTCTGGTTGGACGGAAGTCTTACTAGATAAGTTTTTTCCAAGAACGGATTGGGAGAACCGTCATTCCAATTTCATACTTCATATGAAAGATGACACTGAAGTGGCTGACATAGAGCATCAATGGTTTAAATTTATGCTCCATCATCATGGCAAACGCTACACACGGCTAGAGCATACTTTGTATACTTCTCAAAAGTACATCAAGTGTGATGCACAAGGAAAAAGAATTGACTCAAAGGTGCATACGTAGAGAATCCCTTTAAAATTTTGGGTAGAGTCATTATTCCAGGGAGAATTCCTTTGTGAATCCAATGCAATCTTTCACGAATCAGATATTGAAAGATACTTCAATCCATATTTGCACCCGCCGATCCAGCTTAAAGAAGACCTACCAACCCTAGATTCCTTCAACCACTATGACTTAGACATTTCAGGATTTGACTGCCCTTGCAGTGGAATAGACCTTGGAAATGGACGTGAATTCTACATTTGCTACCAAGGCAGAGACCCATCCGACTAAAATAAAAGTTGTGGTGGGCCATTAAAGACCATCATGGGCCAGTTATGCTCCACTGTGTTTTATTCTGCCTTTGTACTAATTAGGAGGAGTCATTCATAATGAATATTTCGAGTCCCCACATGTCTACGGACTCCAAGGGATGAGATAATGATAGTGGTTGTCCCCACTTGTCACCCCGGATGCTTTCATTTTGACTCATTAGTACTAGTCTTGAGTCACTGGGTAACCGGGTAGTTTTATATAAATAAGGCCTCAGGCCTCATTGTAGATCATCATATTTATGTGTCACTCATGTGTTGAGCTTAGTCGAGTCTAAAGTAATATGCTCTGTGAGTTTCTCTCAGGAGTATAACATCGCATCATAAATATTTAAGTCTGTAAATATCTGCTTGTAAGCTAAGTATTGTAAGAGATCATTTGTAGTGATGAGCTTCACCCTCCAAAGCCAATATAAATGTCTTTGAAGGATTTTTAATTGTTGTAATTGTTGAATTAAGAAGAGCAGAAAGAGTTGTTTTCAATCTTGGTGTATTGTGGTGTGTTGTTTTTGATCTTGATACAAAGTATGCTCTAGCCGCATGTAGCATCTGCCATGATGATGGAGCATAAATTTAAACCATTGATGCTCTGTGTCAGCCACTTCAATGTTAGCTTTCATATGAAGTATGAAATTGGCACAATGGTTCTCCCAATCCATTCTTGGGAAAAACTTATCTAGTAAGACTTCCTTCCAACCAGACCATGCATTATGCCTAAGGTTTGGTGGGTCTACATAGATGATAATTTTTCATTGCTCTCTATAGAACTGAAGAATCAAATTATAGGATGTCAATGTTAAATTACCATCCCCAATATCCACATACCAAATCAGGCCTTCTTTCTCTTCGTTGCAATCTATCCATAGTTATTTTCAACCCTTTAGCTTCTCTTGGGCATTCTCAAGATTTTAGAATGCATCTCTCTCCAACCTTTCCATTATCTGTATTTTTAAATGAGAGGCTTCAATTTGCTTGATTAGAGTGAGGTCAAAATACCTTTCTACTTCTTTCCTTGATGCATAATCAAGGATTTTCTTCATTCTTCTTCTGAAAGCGATTCATCCCAAGGTTTCAGGAATAAGGCGGCACCAAGATCGAAAACAACACACCACAATACACCAAGACTGAAAATAACTCTTTCTTCTCTTCTTAATTCAGCAATTATAGCAATTACAAATCCTTCAAAGACATGTAGATCAGCTTTGGAGGGCGAATCTCATCACTACAAATGCTCTCTTACAATACTTAGCTTACAAGCAAATATTTACAGACTTGCATATTTCTGATGCGATGTTACACTCCTGAGAGAAACTCACAGAGCATATTACTTCAGACTCAACTAAGCTCAACACATGAGCAACCCAGAAATATGATGCTCTACAATGAGGCCCGAGGCCCTTATTTATATAAAACTACCCAGTTACCCGATGACTCAAGACTGGCACTAATGAGTTAGAAAGAAAGCATCCAGGGTGACAGGTGGGGAAAACCATTGTCATTATCTCATCCCTTGGAGTCCATAGACATGTGGGGACACAGATTCTTCATTCTGACTGACTCCTCCTAATTAGTATAAAGGAAGAATAAAAAATAGTGAAGCATAACTGGTCCACGACGGTCTTTAATGGCCCACCACAGATTTTACTTTAGTTGTATGGGTCTCTTACTTGGAAGCAAATGTGGACTTCACACCCATTTCCAAGGTCTATTTCACCGCAAGAGCAGTCAAATCCTAAAATGTCTGAGTCATAGTCCTTAAAGGCATCTAGGGTTGGCGGGTCCTCTTTAAGATGGATCAGCGGGTACAAATTTGGACTAAAGCATCTTTCAATATTTTATTCGTGAAAGATTGCATTGGATTCGCAAAGGAATTCTCCCTGGAATAATGACTCTACCCGAAAGTTTAAAGGGATTCTCTTTGTATGCACCTTTGAGTCAATTCTCTATCCTTGAGCATTGCGCTTGATGTACTTTTGAGAAGTATACAAAGTATGCTCTAGCCGCGTGTAGCATCCACCATGATGATGGAGCATAAATTTAAACCATTGATACTCTGTGTTAGCCACTTCAATGTCAGCTTTCATATGAAGTATGAAATTGGCATGACGGTTCTCCTAATCTGTTCTTGGAAAAAATTTATCCTATAAGACTTCCGTCCAACCAGACCATGCATTATGCCTGAGGTTTGTTGGGTCTGCACAGATGTTAATTTTGTGCTTCTCTCTACAAAACTGAAGAATCAAATTGTAGGATGTCCATGTTAAATTACCATCCCCAATATCCACATACCAGATCGGGACTTCTTTCTCTTCGTTGCAATCTATCCATAGTTCTTTGCAACCCTTTAGCTTCTCTTGGGCATTCTCAATATTTTGGAACGCATCTCTCTCCCACCTTTCCATTATCTTTATTTTTAACTGGGAGGCTTCAATTTTCTTGATGAGAGTGAGGTCGAAATACCTTTATGCTTCTTTCCTTGATGCATAATCAAGGAGTTGTCTTTGTTCTTCTTCTGAAAGAGATTCATCCCAAGGCTTCAGGAATAAGCCATTTCTGGGTTGATAAAGTGGCACTTTTCCATGATCTGCACCAGAACTAGAGGCACCAGCTGTGAATATGCTAAGGGTAGGACCAGTATCTTTAGGATGTTCCCTTGTGAGCATATCATAAAATACAATTGAGATATCCTGGCTTATACACAATGTCAAAATCAAAATTTTTGAGCCAAATAAACCAGTTTAAAATATGACTACTATTTTCTACCATTAAATGCTCATTCCTAAAAATACCAGGCATTATTTTCAGATTGGTTCTAATAACAAATCTAACTGGTTTCAAAAATAAGATAAAATGTTGGACTGTCTTCTTAGCAGCCAAGATCTCTTTGTGGCTGGAAGGGGNTTTCAGATTGGTTCTAATAACAAATCTAACTGGTTTCAAAAATAAGATAAAATGTTGGACTGTCTTCTTAGCAGCCAAGATCTCTTTGTGGCTGGAAGGGTAGTTGAGATTTGTTGCTTTAAAGGAACCTAAACCATAACCACACACATGTTCTTTTCCTTCTATGACCTCAAGAAAAACTCCACCCCAAGCATGGGAAGAAGCGTATGTCTCGATGATGAGTTGTCCTGAACCTTGAGGTAAGGAAAGAGGAGGAAAATCCAATACTTTGGCTTCGATATGTTGTACAGCCAAAGTCATCTCTGGTGACCATTTTACAGGGTTCTTCTTTAATCTTTGTTGAAGAAGATGAATATTAGAATCCTGTCCTCTGTAAAAAGGTCTGATGTAATTGAGACTACCAAGGAATCTTTGCAACTGAGTTTTATCAAGGATTTGGTCAGGGAAATGGTTGAAGGTGCTGAGGACATGTTTTTGTAGGATGAATTGTCCTCTTTGGATCTTGAATCCAAGAAACTCCATTTCGGTCTTACCTATATCCATCTTGATTTGAGATAGGACTAACCCATGTTTAAAAACCAAATTGTAAAACATCTATAAATTCTCTAAGTGTTCTTGCAAATTCTTGGAACAAATTAGAATATTATCAATGAACACAAGTGCCCACTATTTTTCTCTAAAAATATCCTCCATACGCTTCTGAAATTCTGATGGAGCGTTATTGATTCCAAATGTTAAAAACTTCCACTGGTATTGACCATGTGGAACTACAAATGTTGTTTTAAAATGATCGTTTGCTTCAATACCAATTTGATATAATCCTGATTTCAAATCAAATTTGCTAAATATTGTGCAACCAACAATTCTTTGTAGCAAGCTGGATTTATCTGGCAGAGGGTACCAAACTTTCTGAAGTACATCATTGAGAGGCTTATAATTCACAACAAGCCTCAGCTTTCCTCGCTTGATCTCAGAGTCTTTATTTACAACAAAGGATCGGTAAGCCCAAGGGATCTTACACGATTCTATCAGGCCTTTGGCCAGAATTTCTTTGATTTCTGGGGCACAGAAATCTCTTTCCAAGGGGGACATGAGACGAGCAGAAGCTTTCATTGGTTTAATCTTCTGCAATGGATCAAATGGAAAGGAGACAAAATATTTCTCTCTTGTCCAGAAAGCATTTGGGCTTTCTGAGTAGCAGTCTTTTATCAATTTTGCAGTGATATCTACAAGAGCTTTCTCTTCATGGATTTATGAAAAAGCTATACAACAATCCATTTTCATCAATTGAGTAGGACTGTTTTTCTGCACGGGATTTTGTACAAAATATTGACATTTCAGACTAGAACTAAATGAGAGAGGAAGCTTGACTGTACAATTGTTAATGACACAAGAAAATAACATCTTCTGAATATCAAAAGAAAAAGGACTAACTCTGGACACGAATTTGGAACCTATAATGCAGTCTTCTTTAATGTTATCTAAATTTTACCAGGTTACTGCATCAGATGTTTCATTGAACCTTATCAGAAAATTTTCAGCTTTTGCAACAAGGGAGACTGGAGTTCCTTCAATGGATGTCCCACGATATGTAGTGTTTTCCCAATAGAATGAGGGGAGTGCTTAACCTTTTGCTAAGTCCAACTAGAAACCGGAATCAAGCATGCAGTCTAAAAAATATGGTTTATACTCACTAGGGAAAAACTGGATTCGAATAAACATTTTAGGGCCATTGAGCATTCCTAAAGTAAGATCAGGAGATGATTCTTTCTTTTCTGGACTTTCTAAAGCTTGATCATATTGCTTTCTTAGTTCTTCATCTAACAATTTATCCCTTTCAATTTGTATGATTTTAACCATACTCTTCATATATTCAATTTGTGTTACTAGGCTTCTAAGCTGCTGTTGTTTTTCTTTGATTTGTAGCGAAGCATTTGCTCTTTATCTTTCCTATAGCACTGCCTGCTTTCATGACCATCTGGGTATCTTTTATAGAGTTCAGCACGATTATACTGGGCAAGATTTACAAAACTTACCTTACCTTTACCTTTATCTTGCTCAAGCATTTTGAGTAATTTCCTCTTTTCATCTTTCAAAGATTCCCTCATCATATATTCAAAGGCAGGATTTTCAGACAATTGCAAATCTATGGCTGCGATTTGTTTTTCAATGTTTTGTGGCATGTTCATAGAAAACATATACAGCGAGAAATCATATTCTGGAGACTCGAAGGCTCCCAAATTTGGTTCTAAATCGAACTCTGAAGAGGAAGAATAAGAAGCAAATTTTTTAAGAGCAGCTATGTCGTTATCGGACTTAGAGTCATCGGATGCATTTGATGCATCAGAAGGTAAGCATATTATTTCACCAGCGGGTGACTCGGTGTCTGAACTAGAATGTAGATCCCACCATCTAGGATCTAACTGAGCACACAAGGAAGCAAGCCTTGGTTTTTATTTCTTTTTCGAACATTTATTTTCCCAATGGCCCTTTTGGCCGCAGATGAAGCATGTTTCCTTATCATTTATGTCAGTTCTTCTTTTAACAAAATTTTTATGAGGGTGTTTGCTATGTTTCTTGGAAACTTTATGTCCATGCTTTTTTTATACTTATAGGGCTTTCTTATATCTAGATGATATCTAGGAGCACTAGAATAGAAGCCTTTCTTATGTTTCGATTTATGGAATTTGCAGTTTTGTTCTAAATGACCTCTATTGTATGCACCACATCCCCAATCCAACATTTTTGCAACATTCTTACAGAAGGATGATGAATACATACTTTGATGATGCTTGAAGTCTTTACTGACTCTTTTCTCCAAGCAGTGCTCTTGCTATGTCTCTATTATGTAACTATGTAACTGGGCTAGAGAGATGCCTCGATAATTGATATTCTTATATTTCATATATTGTTCTACTGCATCTGGAACATGACCAAGAAAACTTCTGATATAATGCTTTAAATAAGTAGGATCTCCTGACTTTCCGAAAAAAATCAAATATTATCATAATATATATAATATATTAACTATATATATCATAAAAAAACACATATACAACATATTATAACATATATAACATAATAATAATAATTACTATAATATATAATATAACATATACACATATAATATATATTACTATTAACAATTATATACATCTATATTAATATTATACACAACAAATCATTATAAAACAAATATATATACATACACAATTATATAATATATATTACAATACACATATACAAAAATACTAATATATATATACATATATATCTATTATAAACTATAAATATATAACTATATACAATATATATTATGTATCACCATAAAATATTCATACATAATATAATTTATATATTAATTACTACATTTAAAATAATATATATATAACTATATATACACTAATACATATATATATACAATATAAACCATACACATAATATACACTAATATAATACATAATATAAAAGTATGTTATACATATACATATACATACATAACATCCAATAAATACTACATTTATAATATATATATTATAAATATAATACACACACATAATATTAACATGAATACATAACAATACATCAATAAATATACAAACATATACAAATACCAATACATCTACATATAACACAAATTAATAACAATAAATAATAATATAATATACATACATACACACCATTAATACAATATATTACACATAACACAATACATATATACAGACAATATAACGATCAATATTATATATAAATACATATATAATATTATAAATACATATAACGTATATAAAATAATAACATAATACACAATATACTATATACTATATATATAAATAAATCAATACACACATATACATAACGTAAACATATATACATATTATTATAGTATATATATATATATATATTTATTAGTGTATGTATTTAGTATTGTATATATATATTGTAGTATTTTATATATATATATATATATATATATATATATATATTATATGTTAATGGTTGATTATATATATGTATTGTAAATATTTATGTATATAATATCAATAACTATACATAACCAACATAAACCTCATAAGATATTAATACTTATAAAATACCATAGCACACATATATATTCATATATATATTAGAATATATATATAATAAAATATTATAAATGAATTATTTGTATAATATATGTATAGTACTATAGTTAGTTTATATTATATAATATATATACGTTATGTATAGTATGGATGTGTGTATGTATATATTTATGTATGATATAGTGTAATAGTATATTAGTATTTATATTTTATATATGTGTAGTATATATAATTTGTGTATATATATGTGTGTTCTATGGTATTTCATAAGTATTAATATCATTTGTTATGAGGTTTATGTTGGTTATGTATAGTTATTGTTATCATATTTATATATTTTGTTTATTATTAGTATATATTATTAGTAGTATATTTGTTTATATAGATGTAGTGTATATATGTTGTAGTTATTATGTGTGATTAATAGTATATTTGTATATTATATAAATATAATTATGGTATGAATATTCATATATTAATATAGTTATGTGTATATTATAGTTATTATGTAATATATATATATATAATTTATAATTAATTATATATATATAATTAATATGTAATGTTTTTTATTGTATTGTGTGTGATTTTTTTTTTTCAGATGGAAAGATCCACGGGAAACCCAGCAATACTTCCCCACATTCGTGGATGGTAGAGGTGGTAAACCGCCGGCCATCCTAGCAGAAGGCCTAACCCCAGAGGACTCAAGGCTCGAACCCGTGACCTCCCCCCGAACCGAGAGAGTGTACGCACATCTTACATGTATTACCATATTCAAATATTTAGTTTCTAATGTAGGAGGAAAGGTTTTAAAGTGACCAATCCATTCCTTGATTTCATAATATTCTTCTTCATCTCTTTCAAAATTAAATTCTGGTTTCTCATCCTCTGAAGTACTTAGCATGCTAAAAGAAATACTCTGATGATGGTTATTTTATTTCTTTGGTGTTTCTTTTCTTTTATGACCTTGTGATGCTAAGGCAAACACTCAGGGATTGACACCTGGGACTTTCTTTTTAAGCTCTTGAGTTTGGGTCAAAAGCTCTTCTAACTTGGCCAATCTTCTTTCAGTTTTATCTGTAACCTTTTTTATTGCTTCTTTCATCTCTGCAGAATCTTTCAAGAGATGATCTAACAAACCTAACTTAGTCTCAACTAAGGAAATTTTTTCTTTTTCTTCTACTACCATCTTTTTAAGAACAAGCAGATCAAAGGCCATGTCATCAAAGTTCTGTGCAGTCATCTTCTGCTGCATATTGCTCTAGTTAGCAAGCTTGATGTCCTAACATTAATATAATTATGTATATATATAATATCAAATATACATAATAAAATAATCACACATTTATAATATAACTTACATACAACTATATAAATATATAAATAACACATCAACCACAACTACACATACACATAATATTATATATACATATAACAATATACCATACACTACAAACTAATAACTTATCATACATAAATCATACATATATATCATATTACACGAATATGTATTGACTATAGTCGTATTATATATGACATATGTATGTAAGATATTGGTAGTAGTATGATATGTTGATTGAAATATGTGTAATAATATGTATTTTATAGTGTATTATATGCAGTAATGGTATGAATATATATATATATATATATATATATACACTAACAATAAATACAAATACTAACAACTTTATTTATGATATATATTACAATGTGTATGATTATATACTATATTTAGTGATGATGTATTATATATAATATATATGTATATAATAATATACGTTATATAAACTAACATACAACATATATATATAAACACATATACTTACAATACAATTACTATATATTATTATTAACCATATATACTACTATCATATACACATAATATATACAATATTTACTATATCTTATACATAATAATTAATATATTATAACCTACATTATTGATTAATAATTATATATATATATATATATATATATATATAGTACAAAATACTATATATGGTTGTCCCACGGTTTGTAGTGTTTTCCCAATAGAATGAGGAAAGTGCTGAACCTTTTGCTAGGTTCAACTAGCAACCAGAATCAAGCATGCAGTCTAAAAAATATGGTTTATACTTAGTAGGGAAAAACTGGATTCGAATAAACATTTTAGGGCCAGTGACCATTCCTAAAGTAAGATAAGGAGACGATTCTTTATTTTCTGAACTTTCTAAAGCTTGATCATACTGCTTACTTAGTTCTTCATCTAACGATTGACCCCTTTCAATTTGTATGATTTTAACCATACTCTTCAGATCTTCAATTTGTGTTACTAGGCTTCTGAGCTACTGATGTTTTTCTTTGATTTGTAGTCCAAGCATTTGCTCCTTATATTTCCTATAGCACTTCATACTTTCATGATCATCTAGGTAGCTTTTATAGAGTTCGAAATGATTATACTGGGAAGGATTTACAAAACTTACCCTACCTTTACCTTTATCTTGCTCAAGCATTTTGATTAATTTCCTCTTTTCCTCTTTCAAAGATGCCCTCAGCATATATTCAAACGCAAGAGTTTCAGACAATTGCAAATCTATGGCTGCGATTTGTTTTTCAATTTTTTGTGGCGTGTTCACAGAAAACATAAACAATGAGAAATCATATTCTAGAGGATGGAACCCTCCCAAATTTGGTTTTGAAGAGGAAGAATAAGAAGCAATTTTTTTACGAGCTGCTATGTCATTATCGGACTCAGAGTCATCAGATGCAATTGATGCATCAGAAGGTAAGAAGATTATTTCACCAGCGGGTGACTCGGTGTCTAAACTAGGATGTAGATCCCACCATCTAGGATCTAACCGAGCACACAAGGCAGCAAGCCTTGGGTTTGATTTCTTTTTCAGACATTTATTTGCCCAATGGCCCTTCTAGACACAGATGAAGCATGTTTCTTTATCATTTCTGTCTGTTCTTCTTTTAACAAACTTTTTATGAGGGTGTTTGCTATGTTTCTTGGAAACTTTATATCCATGCTTTTTTTTTATACTTATAGGGCTTTCCTATATCCAGATGATATCTAGGAGCACTGAAATAGAATCCTTTCTTATGTTTCGATTTATGGCACTTGCAGTTTTGTTCTAAATGACCTCTATTGTATGCACCACATCCCTAATCTAGCATTTTTGCAACATTCTTATAGAAGGATGATGAATACATACTTTGATGGCGCTTGAAGTTTTTACTGACTCTTTTCTCCAAGCAGTGCTCTTGCCATGTCTCTATTATGTAACTATGTAACTGGGATAGAGAGAGGCCTCGATAATTGATATTCTTATCTTTCATATATTGTTCCACTACATCTGGAACATGACCAGGGAAACTTCTGATATAATGCTTTAAATAAGTAGGATCTCCTGACTTTCCGGAGGAAATCAAGAGCTGTTGCATATAGCAGAAATATTCTTCACTTTGTGCAAGATTACAAAGTCGGGATGACATAAATAGAGAAGCAAGATGTTCATAATATTCTCTTTCATTGGGTCCATAGAACTCTTTACCCAATGCCTTAAGTATCTACTGATCAACATCTTCAACAGAGAGCATTTCATTTCTGGCTTCTTGTGGGAGCCATCTCCACCACTCATTAGCAAGTCTTGAAAGACCTGGGATTATTTTTCTAGCTAGTTGTTGACCTGTAAGGGTATTATATTGAGTTCTTTCGTAAAGGATCCATTGTCCTAACATTTGTATCGCAGTCTTAACATCATTTCGGGATTGACACTGGATATTTAAGACAAGTTGGTCACGCATTTGGGACAATAGATTGTTCATGGTGTTAACTCCAAATGGGAACCTTGAGTTTGGATATTTCGATGATTCAAGCATCTGGAGGTCAAAGGTATTTTCACAAGGAGGTGGATTATGGATGGACGAAAACTCTACCCTATCATGAATAGACATCATATTCAAATATTTAGTTTCTAAGCAAGGAGGAAAGGTTTTAAAGTGACCAATCCATTCCTTGATTTCATCATATTCCTCTTCATCTCTTCCAAAATTAAAGCAGTAGAGCTCAATTACCCTTCTAGACACAAAGAGATCTTGGTTGTTAAGAAGACAGTCCAACATTTTATCTTATTTTTGAAACCAGTTAGATTTGTTATTAGAACAGATCTGAAAATAATGCCTGGTATTTTTAGGAATGAGAATTTAATGGCAGAAAATAGTAGTCGTATTTTAAAATGGTTTATTTGGCTTAGTAATTTTGATTTTGACATTGTGTATAAGCCAGGATATCTCAATTGTCTTGCTGATATGCTCACAAGGGAACATCCTAAAGAAACTGCACCTACTCTTAGCATGTTCACAGTTGGTGCCTCCGGTTCTAGTGCAGATCATGGAAAAGCGCCACTTATCAACCCAGAAACAAATTCTTCCTAAAGCCTTGGGATGAATCGCTTTCAGAACCAGAACAAAGACAACCCCTTGATTATGCATCAAGGAAAGAAGTAGAAATCTATTTTGACCTCACTCTCATAAAGCAAATTGAAGCCTCTCTGTTAAAAATACAGATAATGGAAAGGTGGGAGAGAGATGCATTCCGAAATCTTGAGAATTCCCAAGAGAAGCTAAAGGGTTGCAAAGAACTATGGATAGATTGCAACGAAGAGAAAGAAGGCCCGATTTGGTATGTGGATATTAGGGATGGTAATTTAAAATGGACATCCTACAATTTGATTCTTCAGTTCTGTAGAGAGCAGTGCAAAATTATCATCTGTGCAGACCCAGCAAACCTCACGCATAATGCATGGTCTGGTTGGATAGAAGTCTTACTAGATAAGTTTTTTCCAAGAATGGATTGGGAGAACCGTCGTGCCAACTTCATACTTCATATGAAAGCTGACATTGAAGTCATCGACACAAAGCATCAATGGTTTAAATTTATGCTCAGTCATCATGGCAGATGCTACACGTGGCTAGAGCATACTTTGTATACTTCTCAAAAGTACATCAAGCACGATGCTCAAAGACAACGAACTGACTCAAAGGTGCATATGAAGAGAATCCCTTTAAACTTTCAGGTAGAGTCATTATTCCAGGGATAATTCCTTTGTGAATCCAATGCAATCTTTCACGGATCAGATATTGAAAGATGCTTCAATCCAGATTTGTACCCATCGATCCAGCTTGAAGAGGACCCGCCAACCCTAGATGCCTTCAAGGACTATGACTCAGAAATTTTAGGGTTTGACTACTCTTGCGGTGGAATAGACCTTGGAAATGGCCGTGAATTTTGCATTTTTTTCCAAGGAAGAGACCCATATGACTAAAGTAAAAGCTATGGTGGGCCATTAAATACCGTCATGGGCTAGTTATGCTCCACTATGTTTTATTCTGTCTTTGTACTAATTAGGAGGAGTCAGTCATAATGAATATTTGAGGTCCCCACATGTCTACAGACTCCAAGGGACGAGATAATGATAGTGGTTGTCCCCACCTGTCACCTCGGATGCTTTCCTTTTGACTCATTAGTGCTATTCTTGAGTCACTGGGTAAACGGGTAGTTTTATATAAATAAGGGCCTTGGGCCTCATTGTAGAGCATCATATTTTTGGGTCGCTCATGTGTTGAGCTTAGTCGAGTCTGAAGTAATATGCTCTGCGAGTTGCTATCAGGAGTATAACATCGCATCAGAAATATTCAAGTCTGTAAATATCTACTTGTAAGCTAAGTATTGTAAGAGAGCATTTGTAGTGATGATCTTCTCCCTCCGAAGCTGATCTACATGTCTTTGAAGGATTTGTAATTGATGTAATTGCTGAATTAAGAAGAGCAGAAAGAGTTGTTTTCAATCTTGGTGTATTGTGGTGTGTTGTTTTTTATCTTGGTTTATGCTCCTCTGTGTCTGAAACTTCGCATTGAGGTATCCTCCCTTGTTCTTGTTCCAAAACCATATGTTTAATCAAAATTGGTTTCACCAATTGAGACTTATGATCCATTTCCCAAGGTAACCTGTTTCAGGACTGTTCAGCATAACGAAGTTGTACGGACTGCCATGTGTCATTGTTTCATCTTCTACGTCAGGACCTTGAACCATAGATATTGTAGTATATGCCCTTTCTAAAAAATCTTTATAAATGTCATTTGGACCTTCGTAGCGCAACATATAGCAATTCTCCCCAGGTGTCTTGTTTGGGGATGAATCCTGGGAGAGGATGGAACCCTAACTTGGAGGAATCATATCTCCTATAATATAGAGAATCTAAGGCTGAAAATTGGACACAGTGTACATTAGGATTTTATATTTGACCTGGGAAATTTTCGGTCCTTGATACTTTTTCAATCCTGAGATATAGTGAATGTACCAAAAATTATCTGTTTTAGTAGTTAGGGTTTTTTTAGCCTGGGGTCAAACTAGGGTTTGACTTTCCAAAGTTTCACCCAACCAAAAATATCGACCTAGGTCTCTAAAATTCGATTTTGATGAGGAGAGAAATCCTATGCCAGGATCACTCAAAAATTCCTCTTCTACAAGAAGCCCTAATTTCCTGCACCAAAAACTAAAACTGTCCGGAATCGAATTCTGCTTCGATAGAAAGATGCGCCCGTCAATGGAGAGTCAACCTAGCATAATTTTGATAAGGGATTGTCGAGAGAGACCCAAAAAGTAAGAAGCCCTAGATTCTGTAGCTGCACATTGTCTTCTTCTCAGGTTAGCTCTAATACCATGTTATATTTTTATTATTCAAGCTAGCATTATCTTACGATCTTTAACTGAGAGAATAAAAAGCACAACAATCAAACACAACAGACAATAGACACAAATATTTTCCCTGGGAAAACCATAAAGGATAAAACCCCGCAAATTCCTCAGAGATAGAATCAGCACCAAAAGTAAAACCCAAAACAGTAAGATGATCTCCTGACAACAGTAGTCTCTCTCTCCGATCCCAGCAACTTCTCTCTCACTCATGCACCCCAGTGAGTGAGTGTGTGTGTGATAAATAGAGAGTCTCACTCTCTATTTATATTCTTTCATTCACTTAACCTTTAACTTTGTTATGTAGTCTCGAGTAATCCTAACTTAGTTATGTAGGCTCGAGTAACCACAACTGGGGTACTAATGACCTGACTTACATTAACTCACCTAGGGTCGTCTTCTCTTAGGAGAGTCTAATAACCCTAGTGCCCCACAACTGTGGGGAATTTAACCCTTGATCAATAGGCGGGTTACCCACAATGACTTTACATGACTTGTTTACATAATTGAATCTCCTGATAGGAACATCGAGGCATGACATGACTCAAATACATTACAGACACTTCCCGGAATAAACATCAGGGTACAATACATAAGATATACAAGTGAATGCATTCTGAAGTTACAAATACATCAACAATTTGTTTTCTAGTCCTAAGATTCCAAGGGGAATAAAATAAAGGGGTTGGAGAAACAAAGATCAAGGAATATAACATTGACGACGTACATAACACCCTGGAGAGATCAATGGTCTGGAAGGGACATGCCTTTTGACAACTTAGGTTGTTAAGGGTTTAGATCTATGGCCAGAAATTATTTCACAAAACAAATATGCGAGGAAGGTAAGAGTGTAGGAAGGTATAAAGGGGACCATGCACATGAATTTGTGGAATTATTTTATTCTATAGAGCATTGGAAAGCAAGAACCAGAATAGTGCAAGAGCACCAACTCATACAACGACCTTCGACCACTTGTCGAATACTACCAAGTAATCCTTAGTCCTGTCTACTACCTTAAAAAATGCCTCAATCTGAAAGTCTTGAAGTTCAAAACATGGAATGTTTGAAGGTAAAAGAAGCCTTCGAAGATAGGGATGTCCAGGTGTTCAACACACTTCTGCTACACAAGCCCATTAGTGACATTAAGGAAAAGCTGAGTCTACTTAGGGAATAAGGCACCGATATCCATAACTTGCACTAGTCCCTTTTCCATTTGTTTGCAAGTGATAAAACCTGAAGTTGCCCAGAATTTGTTTCTTGGTGTGCCAATAAATGCTCTATTTTTGAGAGAGTAATTGTGGACATTACCAGTTCCACGGTCCTATTCCTGGTCAGTTCATTAGCTATTAGAAAATCCTTGCCAGCCCCTGACGATTTTTTCCTAAAGGCACAAGATTACTCAAAATATTCCATACTGCAATACTTCAAAGAGTCCCTGGTAGAGAGAAAACAATATTTCCTCAAGAAATGTTTCAAACCTGATGCTAGTCTATCGTACCAACCATTTCCCCTCGATTCCAACTTGTTCAACGAGGAAATCAAGTTCACTATTACATTGTGAATCCAATTCCTAGGTCTAGACACCGATAAATACATCACCCAACCCCTCCTCAGTTTTATTTTTGTCCTAAGCACCTGTCCAATTGAGTCAAGTGAGCCAAGTCAGGCCTCACAGGTTTCATGTCTCAAATTTGATGAGTTTCTCACTGAGAATATCCATTCTTAGGTGATGAATTTTAGTAGAACTAAACCCTTCAGGTTCCAATCCTACTTGTTGAAGATGTTTCTTGCTCACAATGAAGAAAATTTGCAGTTACCTGAGATTTTGCTGACCGAAGAGATGATCAGGGACTACACAAAGTTCATGAAATTCCTTATGGCAGCAATATACAATGTTATGTTCCAAAAAAGGATTCCCAAGGTATTACCTGAAATGAGGGCCACCTTGCAGCACTCCATAGAGAACAAGATAGGTGATTGATTCTTATTTGAGAATGGAATGGTCATCAGGTTGTATGGTTTCACTCACCCCCCATATTTGTTGCCTTCCTTCCTTACCCATAGGCTTTTCTGTATGGAGCTCATCAGGTAGAAGTTGACCATAGAAACTAAGCATTTCTTAAAGTACAAGAAGTCTACTAACATAAAGTACCCTTGGGTTGTTGGTCCTTTTACTATTAAGAACAAAAATGATATGCCCATGGTTGAGAACTTGTTGAAGGAAATGGAATTTCCTACAGAGCTTGCAGTTGAGTATGATCCTCATCATGACATCTCAAATACAAGGAAAGATTTCAAGAGGAAGCCTTTCAAACACAAAGAGGTGGTTGGGTTAGCATATGCTACCAACTAGGATGATTACCCAAAGGAAAATCCCAAAGATGCTGATATGGATAAGGATTCCAACTCTTCTATGAAGGACATCACCTCATTAATGCATGATATTTCGAAGGTGGTTTCAGTAGTGACAAACAATAACAGTTACTCCTATGGCCAGTTGCTCTGATAAAACAAACAAACAAGAGGGTTAAGACCCCATGGACATTGAAGATAAGAACACTGCCAGGTCTCCAAAGAGGCAGAAGATTGAAACATAAGGAAAAATGGTCCAAAATACAACAAAAGACAAAGAGGAGCAAGAGACGACAATATCTGGACCTGTTTTTGAAGTCAAGGAATATTCCTTTGCTGACACCCCAGCCAGTTCCCTATCCCAATTCAGGGATAAGATGTAGTTGTTGGATAAATATAGAGAAACAAAGGATATGACTCTAAAGGAAATTCTGAAACTGTGTGCAGAGGTGAGGAATATTTTTGGTAAGGATGTGTCACTCATTTCTGCCAGAGACCATACCCACAACACATTGAAATTGGCACTAGAAACAAGCAGTAAGGTTTTTAAAATAGGGATGAACCTGGAATATATCCCCATCCTAGACCTGATCCATTTTCACAAACAAACGGGGGACATCTTGTTCACATACTTGCTAAAGACCATCCTAAAGTTATCTAGGATGGAATTTACCAAGAGAAAATATGAGAACTAGCTAAGAAACGAAAAGATAGAGAATCAGGCACGACAGGAACAAACCAAAAAGCTACAGACAGATTTGTTAGAATAATCAAACCCATAGTATTACCCACTTAGACATTAATTTATTTATTTTTGTCTTATTTGCCTAGTCCATGAGTCCCACCATGTGCAAGTTGTTAATTGTCTATCCATAGAGGTCAAACTTGCCATCTTTGACTCATGTAGCGCTTGGGAAAGCCTTAGGAATCAAATTTGATTTATTCCTGGCCTCCTAGGTGCCCTTCTGCTTTTTCTGCTTTATTGATTGCTTTTTCAGTGTTTTAAGGCACATAGGAAAGCAAGACTAGGTGAGGTGAACTTGTTTTTTGCCCCTTTCATCCTCCACTCTTTCCTCCATGAAAAAGCATGTATGATCTTCCATTTCACCACTCATTATCTTGCCCATGCGTCCTTTCCAATTCGTAAGC
>LPNX010896530.1:674836-694002 GCA_001517045.1 Pseudotsuga menziesii | reverse complement strand
TAAAAATCTGCATATTGTCACTCGCCAAGGCACAAAAACAGGGCCTGATAACCCTCAAATTAGTAAAATTAAAAACACAAATGGTTATCCGGATCCTCTGAAGAAAAAACAAACCTATCAAGAAGCCACCCACCTATTTCAAGACATTGCACAGCAAGAAGACATTATTACCAGTCGACTTAGAACGACATAGAAATTAACTCATCTCATCCAAACAGACAAATCCGTAGCCCAGTTCATTGATTTATTACATGAAATAAAAAGCACTAACTTTGGAAAACAAACTAAGAACATTTGCAGCCTAAATCAAAAAGACAAAAACGATGTCGACCCACTTGTCGACCTGGAAATCGAAGGTTATCACGTCTGACAAGTGGTGCTCGATTTCGGGTCTTAGGTAAATATCATGACCAGGGATACATGGGAAAAGATGGGCTGACCTCGACTCTATGAGTCAGGAATTTACCTAAAACTTTCTGACCAAGGTCTCATTGAACCCATTGGGGTTTGGAAATATGTCGACACGACCATCAAAGGAATCTCTACCAAGGTTGATTTTGAAATTATTGACCCAAAAGAAGGATCTAGATCCTTTTCAGCGTTAGTTGGTCGACCGTGGGGACAAAAGATGAAAGCCTCCATATCCTTAGATAAAGAATGCATCAAACTAAAAGGAAATGGTCAAAAAGTCATTGTACCCATTAATCCTTCCCAAGGACAACCTTGGACAGAACCGATTGATGAGGAAGTTGATGTCAGACAGCTTTACCAGATCCATAACAATACGGACTATACCGAGCCAAACATCTATGGGGAGCTTCACTTAGGTAACCAAGACTCAATTGGATATAATTCAGATGCTGAATTATATGACTGGGAAATGGAAAATTATGAAACACAAGCAAGAGGGTGCTGGACTATACAAAAAGTACAGAAAAAACCCACCCAATAGTGCTTCATTGTATCAATTATCCCTAAAGTATTTGAAAAGAAAGTCAGGGAACGACCTACCTTACAGCCAACCAACTTACATAATACCCAACTGCCCAGGTATAAGGAAAGAGAATCCCCAATTATGCATCTTGAACAAGTCTCTAAAAATATTGGAGAACATGGCAGAAGAACACATCAAGCTTTGTGAAAAGGAGTGGAGACGGCTTGGATACAAAGATGAGCGAGCGTGGCCACATTTGTTCCCTTCAACCCTAGCCAACTTGCCTAATAAATGGTATAAGATGGAGGAAGCTAGAGGAGAAACCTTCTTTTGGCATGAACTTAAAGAAAATTTTATTAAGGACTTCCAATTCATACCTCAAAATGAAAGATTGGCTGGGACAGCACACCAAATCAAACAGTTTCTTCAACCGACAGAAAAACAACCCGTCCAAGACCATCGACAAATCAAGGACTGTAACAAGATACAAGCTGAATCAAAATCACAGTCGACACGTTTACACTTAGAAAATCAACACACAGAAGGTAAGAGCTTTAGATGGAAGACCGACCACATTGAAACAACCAAACCAATCTACTCAATCCTGAAAGTCGAGACCACCGACAAACCAGACCTTGACAGAATGACTGCAGCCGACTTTCCGGCTACATTCTCATAGTTCAAAGAAGGAAGTCAGCCGATCAATGAAGCTAAAGCACCAGAGTGGCTGGATGCCAAAGTGAAAACTAAGGAGGTCGAAATTTCAAACGACGACCATCCAAAAATAGCTAAGATTGGGGACTACTGGAACGAACACCAAACCACCGAAATCATAAACTTACTTAGAGAATTCCAAGATGTCTTTGCAAGGGACTACAAAGACTTAAAAGGGTTAGTACAAGAAATGGGAGAAATGAAAATAGATACTAAACCTGATGTCTGACCTGTCAAGAAATGACCTTACAAACTAGACCATCGTCGACCATCTTCATCGACCAGTCAGGACGACCATTTTCACCAACGACATTGACCATCGACTTCAAAAGTCCCATCACGCATTGATGGCCTCGAGCGCCGAAAAAAATCCTCCATTAAGTCACACTCAAGTATTGCATTTGGACTGTCAAGTCCACCATTAATACACCCATTTCGACACTCAACCACACCCATGCCTATAAATAATGGACAGTCGAAGGTTCATTCACCACACCAATTACCCTCAGAGCACCCGCAATCTCAGTCAACCAAAGACCAAGAACCCTGTCAAAACCCCGACCAGTCCGACACAATGGTACCCAAACTAACCAGAGCCGCGACCAAGGCAAAGGAGCTGCAAGCAGAGGACACCCCCTTGATCAGCCACTTAAAGAACATCAAAAATGCAAAGGTACAGGAGGTCCCATTCCAGAAACTCTGGACAGAGATCCAAGAGTGGGCCTATGTCGACAACAGAATGATCCAGGCTGCTGAGAAAATTCAGAAGAGCTCCATCTTCAACTACCCTAACGCACCACTGATGGAAAGCTTCGGTGGGACAAAAGAAGCAGTTGTTAAATTCATTATCAGTCGTTACCACAACGGCCGATTCTACTTTGACCAGCCGATTGACATCACCGAGGATGTTATCTCCAAGCTTACAGATTTGTCCAACCAAGGTAGCCTTGTACCTATTGGGATCAAAGACGGGTTAGTCCAAGAACTTACGTGATCACCATCGGGAAAGAACTCCAAAGGATTGATGATCGGACAGATTGCGACACGGACACCCCAAATCGTCGCTAAAATCATAGCAATCACCCTTACATTGGCAGGTCAGGGTAGCGACCTTAAACTGGAGATGCTGGAGGCCGTAGACACTATTGCAACCGACAGTCGGATCTACCGATGGGGAGACTATGTTGCCGACATGGTCAAAACCATTTTCAAAAGATGCCAAGAGACGGGAGGTATGATCAAGTTCCCCTCTCTCATTCTCTGGATTGTTATGTACCATATTTGTCCAGAAGGTAGTCCAGTCTTCCGAGATCCGACCAAGTTCCAAATGCACCGCTTTAAACCCTTTTCACAAAAAGGCACCCTGCATGAGCTGGCACAGGGGAAAGTCTTCTTGGAAAACTAGTTTCAGCAGTTGAAGGTTCGCACGACGAGGTGGAGGGTGCCCCAGAACATCCGACGAAATCTCCCTACTGAGTCCCATATACAGTTAGAACTTGATCATACATCAGTATGGTACATGCGAGGTCAGGACCCCAAAGCCCAGGACCTCGACTACTATCCGACGGTCGACCAGATTTTTCGAGAGTTGACCCAACAAGCACAGATAAAGATACCAATTCCAGAGGCTTCCAAATAGGTCGACTTCTCCATCATGGAGCCACTCACCGACCAGGAAAAAGAAGAAGACTACGAGCTCAAATTATACATCAGCACATTTGTGTCGGAGGATACCTCGGCCGTGCCCACTAGTCGGGTACACATCACTGTCAAACCTCTAACTGCAAAGGTAGTCGACCCCTAGCCGACAGAACAACAACAACCAACAGTACAACCATAGCAACAGACAACTCCTCCTGCTCCAACAACCGTCGACCCCACTCAAGTACCGACAGGTGAAGTCGAAGGCGACGACCCGGAATAAGCTTTATCTAGAAGCATCATTAAGAAGTTGGCTAAGGAGATAGCTGTCGCCAGGAAAAAACTCAAGGCCCAAAAACTACAACAAGGTAGGGGTAAGTGCAAGCTTATTCTGGCTGACTCGTCCGACGATGAGGAGGAACTAGAAGCCGCGGCCGTCGACATTGTTGAGGATGCCCGTGCAAATAAAGTATTAGTTGAAATTCAGTTTCAATGGTATCTGGATGTAGGAGCTTTGGAGGGTCGGCCAAAGAAAGAAAAAACGTCACCGACACCTGAAAATGTGGTCAACCTTGTGTCAACCCCTCCCCCCCCTTCCCCGAAAACCATAGTCGAGGAGCAAGCACCAGTACAGTAGGCAGACAGTCCCCATGATGACTATCAACGCGCCATCCCGGAGGCACTCAGAGCTAGAGTCGACCAGGACACTGAGCTTAAAGCTTTCTTCACGACACTTCCTACACTGTTTAAGTCGGCCCAGAAAATACAAACACATGCTCCTCTCTATGCAAGAAAAAATCCCTATGCAACTGTTACGATGACATTCACCTGAGACCAACAAGGTGATGTAATAGGAACATCAAAGTCTGTCACAGAGCCAATCAACACCGACGCCCAGGATGACCTACCCACTACACCTTCAGAAGTAGGTATCTCTTCCAACCAAAGTTCACAACACACTCCAGCCAACCCTTTGACCCCTGTCCATACCCCCACTCCATCCCCAACACCACCATCATCACAACCTCCTTCACCACCACCACCACCGTCAAAATCCCCACCACCAAAATTACAGCCAAACCCATCACAGCCACCATTATCTTCACAACCGGAAGTGGTCATACCACCTCCTCAAATAGAAAATCCCCTGACCTCCATTCCACCAACCACAGACCCAACCTCAACTGCTGCAGATACCCAAGAGCAATAGACAAACAAACAGAAGAAAATGAAAGAGAATCATAGAACATCCGGTCTCCATATTAGCCTAATGGATGCAAGTTCCTTGAATGACACAGAGGTTGGCCAACTCCTTAAAACTGTGGCCAAAGAGTCAAAGAAAAGGACAGATCGAAAAAATAAAGAGCTTGTAGCCAAAAATGCAGAATAAGTCAAGTTTCTCGGCAGATGCAGAGCTCTAGTACAGACCATGATACCAGGCCCTATCGAAGTTGACACAGATTGACCACTGGAAAGAGCATATCAGCTCTTCGAGATGATGGTATCGACCGTCCAGACCCGGATGCAAGAGACTAAGGAAGAACAAAAGGAGGAGACTGTTCGACTACTCCTGGCCCAGCACACTACATTCTCAGAGGCATAAAAGGTTCTACAGGATCATATGGAAGAATCAGTTGTCACTGAGGAAGTATTACGAGACTGGCCTACTCACTATGGAAAGGTTTATCAGCAGACAAGGCAGACGCGACAGGGCATTCAGGTTTTGGAGGGCCAGAAGTCGACAGAGGCAGAACTGAGGAAAACCATTGACGAACAGATTGTGATGGAGACCAACAAATTGCAGAAGCTGGAATGAGAGGCACATCAGTGGGTTCAACAGGCCCTTCCCAACTTAGACAAATTCGACATCATCTTCCCACAGATGAAACGACTCATCAATGCTGTAGAAGAGAAAAACAACTTGTTGGGTCCCAACATGGAGAACATCGCAGAAATTCCCATGTCTGAAAAGATGTCGATCCTTTCAAGTCTCACTACCTTAACAATCGATATCCAGAAATCCTTACAAAGTTGGACCAACTTTCAGCATCATCTTGCTATCATAGCTCCAGCCATTGTCGAAGTCTGCGTCTAGAGAAGACCAACCATCCGGTTGCACAGTCCACATCATGAGCAAGTATGATTGATTCGACAGAGTTTCAAATTTTGTACCTCCCTGTTTCTTCAGGACGAAGAAACGTTTTGTTCATGGGGGAGATGTAGAAGGAGCAAGTCGACGAAGTCGACTTGAATGAAGACCGACTTAGTCGATCAGCCGACTAAGTCGATGGGCCGACTTAGTCGATCAGCTGACTAAGTCGGTTGGCCAACTAAACTAGAAGATTAGTTGACTTAACTAAACAGTCGTGTCGGTTCACCGAACCGATAGGTAGTTATTTTGTAACTGTTTGTAACTTGTATATATTAGGCTGTTGAGCCAAGCAAGAACTCAGTTCAGTTCTCTGCCTTGTATGAACTCATTACATTAATATAATCTATTTTCCTATCTGTTCTTGTCTCTTGTATCTAATTTATAGTTATGTTTTAGTATGTATTATTGGTAACCTTATGTGATCTGTGATATTACAACAGTTAGTCTGAATGGAGGAGTCAAGAATAGGGTGACAACCTTGACTCTAGACTTGCCCCTAAGGACACACTGAGTGGCTTGAAGCTTTATGCCACGTAGCCCAGGTGTGTGAAAGGCGACAACAGATCTGAGGTATGAGAGTGGTTTTATGTTGAGTAAATTAACTATCTAGGGAAAGGATATTCTTCTATTGGTTTTTGTTTTATGCTTGTATAATACAAGGTAGAGGAACAAGCGGTGTATGCACTGGTTGTAGAATTCCTTGAAACAAAAACATGATAAAAGGTAAATTTACAATATAATAATCTATTATAATTGTGGATATTAAACATAAAAACCATGATAAAAATAATACCACATTAATTATTGGATAAAAAGTGTGATGCAAGTTTGTATTATCTGATAAATTGCATGTGCGACATGCCCCTTTCATACCTGAGATTTCGGCAATGGAGATGTTATGTGAAGATTAAAATGTTGAGAAAACTAAGAATGAAAAGTGGAATCACATCAATCGAAACCTTCACCATGCAAGAACAATGTGATCTGAGTGAACCATGAACCACTGTAACCTTTATGCAAAACAAAATATCCCTTGATTTTCCCTCCAATAATGGAAATCGAGGTCTCAAAGAGGATATCACATGATATTGACAAAAAATACGGGTGAATGTAACCATATTCCTAAATTTCAAGGAAAATATAGGTCAAAATAACCCTTGGGATCCTCCATTACTGAAAATTGGGGGCAAAGGAATGATTTCACTAGAAATTTTCTAGAAATTGGGGGCGAAAGATAGATTTGAGAGAGATTTTGCTAGGGTGAAAATAGTTTCTTCATTTTCCTCATTAATAAATGGGAGGCTATTCATTTTGGATTTATTTTTTTTCTAATAAATATTGGGAAAATATATTTTAGCTAAAAATACCCTTTTCATATAAGAAAATATCCCACTAAATTTTTGTAACCCCCTTAATATAGCCTATGGGCTATATATAGCCCCTAAAATTATCCATGGTTGAATTAGAACGTTTCCATACATATGGAAGCCCAAAGATGAAAGCATTCATTACTTGATGAGGAAAATGCCAAATATTTTTTTGTTTTTGAGCATAAACCCTGATGTACGCGGGTTGCAATGGTGAAATTTGCGTATACGTGAATTTCATAGTTGTTGACCTATGTGTATCTTCAAAATTTTATTTTTAAGGGTTAAAATGAAGCATTAGGGATGTACTCAGTAAGGAGAGTATAGTGAGTCTACAAAGGGATAGGGGAAGGCCATCAAGGCATGATGCATAAGGTATGGAAAATCATTCCATAACACATAGGAGACACACTTGGTGGGATATACTTATTGTCCATTAATTATTGTAGATCCATATTTAACTCTATCAATTTCGGTATGCCCATTCTATTAAGATCTTTTGAAAGTGGGGCTTCCCCTAGGACAAGATTGATTGTAACATCAATGTCCCTTTTTGGTTGTAGCCCCAACACTTCAACTGGAAACACATATTTGAACTCATGTAAATATCGATAATATTCTATCTTTGAGAATTTTTCATCTTATGAATATTATATATGGACTCCATATAGTTGGAATCCTTTCTTACAAAATTTCCTTAATTGTAAGACTAAAGTATTCCTTACTAAAACTTGCTTGGGAATCCCTTTCACCACTCTTGTCCTTCTCTCTTCATCAATGCATTCAAGAACCTTTTCATAGCAATATACCTTCACCATATACTTCTCCTTGAACCAAACCATACCAATAAAATAATCATAAGATCCTAATGGTAATACATTCAAATCTACTTGTGTGAGGAGCTCGTTTAACTCTATGAAGCACTGCATCACCACTTCACTCACTTTCATTTTTGTTCCTATGGATAACTTAACTAGCCAAGATTTATTATGCATCATTTTTCTAAAAGAACAACTTTTACCCAATTTTGGAGTAACATAACTATGATTAGATCCTAGGTCAATTAAAATAGAAAGAGATTTCTTAGCTATATTAACTTCAACTTCCACTACATCCACGAGATGTAGAACAGTTGGTGGCGAGGTACTATTAAGACGACCCCTAAGCTGAAAGGTCACCGGTTCTAATCCTGTTGGATACGAAAAAATCCAACCATGTTAAGGGTTGGTGCAGTCCAGGCCGGGTGCAATCCCAAGGTAATTTTGACGGCTTAGATGCCCCTGGTTTGTGGTTACTTAGCCAATGGAAACCCTGCTAGTCAAGGGGGTTCCACCACTTTTCCAACAACAAAAAAAACTTCAACTTCCACTACTACTCATTAATGGTTTACATGATAGTCATCCAACACTGCATAAATTTGGGGTGTTTCCCTTTCTATATCCTCCAGTGTAACTGCTTTTTCTAAGTTATGCAAGCCCCAGAGGTAATCTCTTCAATATGGATAGTCTTTAAGCATGTGGTTTTCTCCACATCCCCAATGCCAAAGTGGTGATTTTGGTCCTCTTTCTGGTGTTATTGCTAGCTTGTTTCCACTTCATGGTTGCTGACATTATTGGAAATTCCTTGGCTGAATTCTAAATGGTGAAGGATCGAATCTACTTTTCTTTTGGTCAAATATTTCCTTTGGCTTACCTTTCTATGATGGATGAAATTCTGATCTTCCTTTTCTTTGCTCATAGTAATCCATTTCCATCCCGATGGATTCATCAAGGGTTGGTGGATTAATAAACTTAATCATATCTTTGTAATTATGGGGTAGACTTCCAAGGAAATTTTGAATTGTTATCCTTTGATCTTTGATGTAATATACATACCTTATTAGTTCCAAAACAATTATGGACATGTTCCTCCGTGTACTTCTGTCCCAATTTTAGTTCATTGAACTTCTTCATCTTGTTATGACAATACTTGCTAGCTAGTTATTTTCCTTTCAAATACTTTTAAATCATTCCCAGTTTATCATTCTGTTTTTTACTTCCATGAGGATCTCCCGACAAATTGAAGCTCAACCATTTATATTGTAATTAGAAATTCTAGCCTTTTCATTTCCTGAGTAATCATCAATCTAAAAAAAAATATTCATTCCAAGAAGCCATGCTTTTGCTTCTTGACTTGTCCTACTCTCTCCATTGAATGTGGGTGGCCTTTCCTTTTTGAATTCTCCTTGTGGCATCTTTTTAAAATTATATATTATTTCAAATACTATGGAAGTATACTTTGGGATAATTTTAGAACCTCATGAATCACATGACCTGCTAGTATAAAACCTTAACAAAGATACCATATGTGTCCTTCTCAGATAACCCGTTTTTGGACTTGGATTCCTCTTTCTAGTGTGGCTTATGGATCAAATTTATACACTTTTATTCCTTAAAAAAAAAATCTTATATTATATCCAAGATGATCCCTCTGCTAAATATCGATGAGGCTATGAAGGAATGGATCATTAATCGGGTTCTTCTCTTCTTAAGCCTTGATCAACCTCTCATTGAAACTTCTCATTGTTTCAACCAAATTTTGGGGATTGGATTCTCTCTCCTTTCCTTGTATTCTATTTATTTCCCTCTTGCATATTTTCTCCCAGGACATCCTCATCATGTTCATAGGGTTCCTGGGCATCATTCATGGAGATAGTGTTCTTCACCCAACCAAGACCAAGGATTTCTAAATTATAAAATATTGAATAATCACACTTAAATTTTATGATATGATATTGAATTATAAAAAGTGTTAATATAAAACACTTATTACCTTAATCACATGCCTAAAAATTCACAAAATTAAATTTCATGCATTATGGAAGCTACCCCTATTGACAATTTTTTTCTTAAATCAAAGTTACATACACTTTTCTATTCAAGTTTTAGAAACATACGAACTGCCATTTCAGGTTTTGATTGTGCACCATTGTTCCCCCAAGGATAATCTTTACAACTCATATATCCATTATTCATTATGATCTCATCGATAGAAGTTACAACCTTTCGATATTGTTGAGTTTTCCCAATTTTGCACTTTTTCTACAAGTGCAATTATATTTGGATACCAATTTTGGGCACTTGTAGAAGAAAATATAGACTGAAATAGGAAACAAAATTCTATAGGGGTTTTTATTATTGATGTTAGAGAAAAACTCAGAGAATCTTGAACTTTAAAACTTTTATCAATAAATTTCAACACATGTGTATCTCATAAATCAACCACATATGAATATATCAGCCACATGTGAATCTCATAAATATATAAGCCACATGTAAATATCACCAATATATCGAGCACATAAATCATGTTCATAAATCAACCATATAAATAAATCAACCATGAGAGACAAGATATACCCTGGGAAAACCCTCCAAACACGATGGATGAAAAAACCAGTAATTCTTTAACTATGATAGATAGATTTGCAGAGAATGGTTTACAACGCATAAGCATATTTCCTGATAAGAGATATCACCACAATGGTAGAGAAGAGAGATCCAATGCAAGCCTACGAAAACAACTATATGCAACTGTATTGAACCTACCATATTCCTAACATAGTAATAACAAGACAAAAACACTAACATGCAGAAGGTACTGCATAGGAGGCTCAGTAAACATACCGAGAGAACCACATAGTGCATTCATATTTGAGGAGCTAACTATAAATCCCTCCATGCAAACATTAATGCCCTTTCTTTCATCAATTATATTTAACTGAATTTTCACTATATTCAACTGAAAGTGAACTAGCTTGAACTATATGTTAATTGTCTTGAGATAAATGTTAACTTACTTGAATTGAATGTTATCTAAATTGAGCTGAATGTTAAATGTCATGAACTCAATTTTTAACTAACTTCTGATCACTTAGTTAATAGGTTATTTTAAGTGTCATCAATGCTTCACTCTTAGCGCCATCCATGCACAATTTCTATTATTAACTTTTGCATGGAGCTCTTTAGTTAACATATGCATATTGGCTAATGAACATTAATATCTTCTTTACTTAATTGATTACATTCATTAATAGTTCAATCGATGCTTTGACTAAGGCACTAACAGAGGCATTCATTTTTTACTGAAGCTTTATAACATGAGTTCACTTAGACATTTGCATGGGAAATTCAAATTCTCTTTCTCTATTCTTTGTATCATTATAATTAAATAATTAATGCATGGTACATATGTGTATTATGTATCCATATTATCATATCATAATCAAAATAATTATTCCATACATATTGATGATCATATATATTACCCCGGGCCATATAGTCATATGCTAAAGTAATTCACTCTAGGGGTAGCTAAGCTCTAAAGGATGCTTATAGCACTTAGTGACCATGACTATAAATATATCACATAGTATAACCACCTCAACAAATGGAGGTCCACAGTCTTGATGCAACACATGATTTCAATCTTGATACAACACAAGATCACCTCCATAATTGGAGATCCATTCTCATAGGGTATCGTCTATGAGAATCATTGACTTGATACAACATAATTCTAGACTTGATACAACACAATATTGGTCTTGATATTAATCATGAGACTCGGCTCGATATTAGTCACAAGATCTACAATACAACATCACCACCTCAATCATATCAGGATACTTAGGACTTGATACAACACAATGTCCTGACTTGATACCACACAAGTATTGGAGAATGAATCATGATGCTATACAATCAACATTTATTACATATAACAAGGATCAAATAAAACTTTCAAATCTTTGATCCGATGCTCCATTAAATTTCTATAAAATTTTGGAATTGACTACTTTTCACTTTTGCACTTTTTCCTAGACTTGATATTTTAAAAAAAATGGTTATCTCCTACGATAAGCGTTTTGGAAAAACATTGTATAACAAAATTTTTATGTTTTGATGAGTAGGTAAAATATTGAGTTCAATTTTTTTTCTATTTTTGACATCTAGGGTCACTTTTACATCCTGCAAGATTTCTTAAACCCCTAAAAAGTGCTCTAGAATAATGGATTTCGGCCTTCCTTCACATCCTTGATTCACACCTTTTGGAATTTATGTCCAAGATTCTACATTTATCTGTGTTCCTAGTACATGAATATACCATAACAATTTTGTCCCAAACAGGGCCCTCATCAAGTCTCTAGACATAAATATTTATAATTCATTATTTCAAGTTTTTTTCCAAATTGAAGCAAGATGGGACTGGTCCACTCACTAGCATTTATGTGTCATTCATGGAATCCCAATTCCTTTGATCTCATCGAATTCTGGGATAAATTTCTCCTCATATTATGGCCAAAATTGTTTTCAGGTTCCATATGTTTAGTCGCGCGGTCGGACCTTCCTTGTCATCCTCTCCATATCTTCCTTTCCCCATGAATCCATCGAGCCTAACCCCGAAATGGGACCCCTCGTATGGAATCATCAATGATTTGTGTAATTTTACTCATGGGACAATTTTTCACCCCCAACAGATGTGAATCGATTACTATTGCAGACTTCTCTCAACATAATTTCTTTTCACTACAACCCACAGACTCCGTCAGCAGCCCCTACATACTTCTTCTCCATCGCACTCGTGGAATTATTCTCTTATACTCCTATGGAATCCTCTCCACGGATTCCCAATGGTATTTGTTGTTGAAAAATGTTAAACGATTAATAAACCGTATCCAATGATTTAAATTGTCAACCTGAGGAGAGGTTAAACTTGTGAGGTACAAGAAAAGTATATGCAGTGTCATAGTAACACTAACTTAATCGAATATTAGAAAAGAAAACACACACCACTGAAATGGAATTTAAATCTAGGAAATCATGAAATTACGTGAAAGGAAACTAATCTAATGCTTACTAATGAAGCACATGACTGAAATTGAATCTAGTTTACGAAAGCAGGGAATTGTATGAAAGTAAATCTAATCTAGGAAAGCATGAAATTGCATAAATTAAACTTGGTAAAGAGAGCATGAAATTAAAAAAGGGAAAAATAATCTATAACAAAACACATGTGACAAATGATAAAAATGACAAACGATAAATAGATGTGAGCTCACACGAAATCTATATTAACAATTCAAAATAACAAATCTGTTATGGAGAAATAAAAATATTTTCTCTAAAACATCAATCATATTACAAAATGATCAAATCCATGACTAACTTTCAAAAAGTCTTTACATAAATTATTTCTCTACTTCCACACCACTAAAGAGGCCTCTACTTTTTTAAATAAAGAGAGAGCACTCTTATTTATACATGAGTTGCTTTGAAAATAGGATAAATGTAGATCCACTTTTCTCTCAACCTATTTTCCATAATTTCAAAATATTTATCTCTCAAATCCTCTCCAATCCTCTCACAAATATTGGATGAGATATTCTATCCATATTTCCATGATCCTCTCTTTGGAATAAAATTAAATAATTATCTCCTTCAAATCTTCAAATGGTGGAGGAAATATTTGAAAAGATTTTGAATAACCCCTTTGTTGAAAATATTCAAATATTCCTACACATTACAAAGCTCACATAATTTTGAGATATAAATGAAAATATGTCAATTTCTAATATTTAATAATAAATTCTCTTAAAATACTTAAAAATAAATAAATTGGAAAATAACAAGGTAAACCCATATTTATTTATGAAAATGGTATAAGGAATGGTTAATGGAGTGATGAATATGGATGAATGTGAGGAAAGGTGAAATGAAAATAGGATGAAAATGTGACATTTGGGTGACCCAACATCCCCCCCCAAATGAACTTGTTGCATTTCCTCATGCCACTATGCATAAAATTTTAGGCTTATTAACTTTGGCATTGCATGGTGATTTTTTTAAAAATAAATCATTCCATGATTTGAAATACATGAGTAGCAACTGATTTGAATTATGGTTGGTTCTTGTGTGACAACCATGGATATGACAAATGCGGGTTCTTGTGTTGACAACATTCACTTCTTTTACTTGTTTGTTTGCTGCAATACATAATATTTGAAAGTATACATACACTGGACATGATAAACCATCAATGTACATTAGAAAACTTCTTATTCATGCTATGAATCATGCAAAATTGTAACAAAGTGTAATTTGGAAGAAAATGTTGGTCAATGGTAAATGAGATGATGGCATGTGTAAAATGGAATCAAATGGTAATGAATATACATCCCCCCCCCCCAACTGAAGATGTTTTTTATTTATGAAAATGAGTAAAGAAATATAACATGGTGAATGAATTTTCCAAATTCATTCATATCTAGCATTTAAGGAATAACATGATTAAATATTAGAAAATAACATACCTCCACTTGGCCAAAAAGCTAGTGGATTATGCAAGAGCAATGTAGGTGATACTGCTGCTGGATCATGGACTGTGAATTGAAGGAATATGAACTGTTGCTTGGTTGAATGAAGTAAAAGATGAAATATGAAAGTGGAACTGTGGTACTCTCATATGGATGGAATTGTGTTGTTGATGGAGTCATGAAAATTATATATATAGTCTTCACCGGCTACAAAACCCGATGGTACAATTAAAGTCATGCGAATAAATGTGTCGATGTCAAGCATGAAAATAATTCATTGTATTACTGGCCATTGATGGATGTTGTTAACCAATGCAAGGAAAGCTCACCATTGATGTCAATGAGTACCAAGGTGCCTAAGTACATCTTGTGAAGTGTGAATAAATGAGCTGATGTCGAGCCACTTGCAATATATAACTATCAAGGGACATTAATGTATTCCCATGATTGTTAGCCAAAGAACTTAACATTAAGGAATACAAGCCTCAAGGTACTAAAAATGAACTTTAGTCTCTATCCCAGATAATGTGCTGAGGTCGATGGGTAAAGACTTGTTGAAAGGTGGGCCTTAAGGAATCCCACATCAGTCAACGTGAGTTTATACAAAATGATTGGTAGGACTATAGATGAAAAGATCTTGGTAGCAATAGTTTATAGGAAAATGATAGCAAGGCAATTTGGTCATGTAAATGGATATAAATGGTTTTATTCATAAGGAAAAGATGAATGAAAGTAAGGAAAATATGTATGCGACTTTAGAAAAGTAGACATGTGGGAAGTCATGATGTGTAAGGTAGTGAAAAAGTAGAATCCAACATGGATGACTAACAACCTTTAAAGGAGGAACGTAGATAAAAATATAATTCAAAAAATGGTTTTATGAAAGGCTCTTTATAGTGGAAAATGACATGAAAAATGTGATACAAATATCAAATCCTTCAAGATTTCATGGAGCATATTTTTTCGGAAAAGTTTTGTGATTCTTACAAATCACTTATGCATGAACAAGGCTTCTTGATTGTCTCAAAACCTGTAAAAGTTTAGTATTTTCCTGCAACAAAATTGTGAGAGCATCAAAACACATAAATGTAGTAAAATATGTGCTTTAGCAAATCAAATTCAAAGGTAAATGAAATGTATTTTTACCTATTACCGTGATGCCTCTTAGACCTATTTCGAAACATGTTTCGAGTGAATTCGAAAATTAACATTAAATTCAAAAACATGATTCCAATAATGTTTCTAGGAAATACAATCCAACGCTTCCATCCTCATCATATTGAATGTTGTGTCTACCTTTTCAGGAGTAAATGAGGATGAGATGAATCATAATTCAACTCATCATAGTTAACCCCAGAATTGGTTAGTATGGAATTATACTCATATATAGAGTGATGGATAGAAGTATTTCTATTCTCAATCGTTGCACATTAATTCATGATTTAACAAGATCATTCAAAAGGAAACTGGTAATCGGGTATGGTTCAATGGTGATGAGTCATAGAACTAGTGTGAAGAAGAGAGAACACAACATTCAATCTGAAAATGTTCCTTCTAGTTGCAGTTTCACAATCTTTTACAATTCAATGTAGTGTTGAGCTCTCAGCTCATGTAGCACTTGCAAATATCCCATGATTGCAAGCCTCTCAATCTCATGCAAAGGGTCTCCACAGTGGTCTTTCCATGGTGTTGAGTAGCTCATGTTATTAAAATTTGGGTCTACACTCAAACTTCATGTACCAAGAAGGAATCACAAAATTCACAACGATAGTTACACTCCAAATTATTTCATGTATGTGTCTAGGTTTCACGCTTCATTGAGTTCGTAGGAAGCTAATAAATGGCACAAAATAATCTCCAACTTGTGATGTAGTCTATGCTCCTAATAATTGCAGCATCAAGATGTCTATGGATGGAGTGCTACAATGCAGAGGATGGATATATAGTTTACACCACTTCAATGCACCCCCAAAAGAACTTCTTCATACACGGAATGAAGAGATGGATTTTAGGGTTTGGAGTTCTTGGAAACAGAACCAGGTGTAGAAGGCTTGGCAACAGATCTAATAATATAACCTGACTTAATCATGTCAAATCTATGGATACATGAAATGTGTATGGTTGATGGTTTGCAATGGACAGTATCAAGCAGCCATTTTTACCAAAGATCTTTCCTGATCATAGAGAGGGTGAGGATGTGTACGAATCCATGGCTTCATATTTTAATGATTTTATTTTTTTGTAGTTTTTGGTGTGGAAAAAGAATTTGATGAGTTTTTATGTTATTTCATGTTTTTTTATGTTTTGTTTTATTAACTTTTTTTCATTTTATTATTATTATTCCTACAAAGATAAGAAAAATTCTGAAAAAAGTCTTAGTGTTTATTTTTCTTCCTTCCTAAATTAAAATTACTGAAAATTTTTAGCTAATGGATGCATTTGTATGTTGTTATCATTCCTGAAAAAAAATTTAATCATCTTTCTTTCTTTTTTTAGATCATGCATACTTGTTCACAACTAAAATTAAAGTTGTAAATGAAACGTGTTTTAATCACTTAACCTACCTACTCTATGTTAATTGAAAATTACAATGATTTACGTGTAATGAAACTTCTAGTGGAACCATAAATGCAAAAGAATTAAAAATATATTTACATCTAATTTCACAAAATGAAATCTAGAATATACGAAAATATGAAAATTTAACTGCTGAAAATGTGATTTAGAAGAGTAAAAACAAAAACAAAATTGATCTAACCTAATACTTGCTTGGAACCATTGTTCAATGAGGCTTTTGTATGCACGATTTTTGTCCTGATTAAACTCACCCGAAACCTCTTCTTTTTCCTCCTCAATCTCTTGTTCGAATAGTGGTTCCTCATTTGATATACAGGATTCTTCTTTCACTTTAGGAGGAGAGGTTAATATTTTAGCTGTTGTCAAGATCTCCTCTTCTTGAGAAGAGGAGATCTCAGCTTTTGCTAGGATCTAAGTGAGTTGTTCCACACTTACGTGTATCATTAAACTCATCGTCTTGGTATTCCTGTACTTCCATATAGATCAAATAGAAGAGAAAAAAACATCAAAACAAATTGAAATCTAAATCTAAAACTATACGAAGAAAACTAATGGAAAAAACAAAATCAGTCTTTTCAGAAATGAAAATAACACACTTCAGAAAAAAAAAACCAACTTAAAAATCAGGTGTTTTGGGTACAAATTGGTACAAAATCAAAACTAGTTCATAATGAAAACAATCGAAACATACAACTACAAAAAAGAAATACTCTTGCAGAAAATGAAAGAACACTCCCGCAGGAAAATTAAACATTTTTCATAAAAATAAACACTCTCACATGAAAACTAAATCATTCTTGCGAATAGGAAACTTATTTGCATGCAAAGGGAACAACAAGTCTTTGGGGTGACCCACCAAAGTGGATGCATCAGGCTGTTACACCACAGAAATTCCACAGTGAAGTCGTCCTTGCATCTTATCAATTCCCCTCCCTCTTGTTGTGTAATATAAAAAAAACATATCTACCTATTGTTAGAATAATCAACCCATAGTTAGCTACCTTAGACATTAATTAATCCATTTTTGTCTTATTTGAATAGTTTCCAATATTCCACTCTATGCAAGTTGTCTTCCACATGTCCTAGAAGTCAAAATTGCTAAAACTGAGTCATGGAGTGCTTGGGAAACCTCATGGAAACCATATTTAGCAGTTTTTCTTTATTCCAGATCCTCCCTAGCGCATATCTATTTTTTCTGCTAAGTTTCCTACTTTATTGATATTTGAGACAAAA
This sequence comes from Pseudotsuga menziesii, assembly GCA_001517045.1. Classification (NCBI taxonomy): domain Eukaryota; kingdom Viridiplantae; phylum Streptophyta; class Pinopsida; order Pinales; family Pinaceae; genus Pseudotsuga; species Pseudotsuga menziesii. The sequence goes on along the minus strand of LPNX010896530.1, from coordinate 676,030 downwards.
GGGAAAGTAAGACTAAGTGTAGCTGACTTGTTTTTTTCCCTCATCATCCTCCATTATTTTATTCTAATAAAAGCATGTATGAGTTGTCTTTCCATCACCTATTAGCTTGTCTACTTGACTTTTCCAATTCGTGAGCTCCTAGGTAGATTTGGAAACTGCTTTATGCACCTATGGGGGATTTGACTAGATTTAGTAAGCCTTATTTTGACTATTTCGAATGGAATCCTTATGCATTCAAATATATCATGTAATTATATATTTCAGTAGCCTATGAATTCATAAGTTTGGATATTGTACACTTATTCAATACAGATTAGTGTTATGCTCCAATTTCAGTCTCGTTTGTGTGTAAATTTACAGGTTGATTAGCAATTTTGTGAGTGCAATTATTCTATCACTTGGGTTCAATTTCCACATGGTATCAAAGCATTTTTTGATCAATTTCTCTCCTTCCAATTTCTATTTCAGGTTCGACATCTTGACTGGGAGCATTCTGCTGGTTGAAGGGCACAGTTCAGAGCTATGGATCAATCTCAGAAGATCATCTTGACTCCATTTAATTTATTTGAATGGAAACCAGAGATGGAGATACTATTGAGAGCTAAGGGTCTCTACAGGGTGACTATGGCAACTGAGGCAGAGCCCAATGCAGATGCAGAGAAAATTAAATGGCACAATAGGAGAGATGAGGCCTATGGTCTCTTGTGTCTGAGCATATCCAGAGACCTCATTTTCCATCTTGATGGATTGACATCACCTAATGAAGTATGGGAGAATATTTTAGATCTTTTTGGTAATATAGATGAGATGAGAGGACATCAAATTGAGAAAAAATTGATCTCCTTGAGTCCCAACAGCTTCGAATCCCTCCAACTCTATTTCTCCAAGTTTAAAGCCCTTGTTTTGCAGCTAAAACAATGTGGAATTGAAAAGAAGGAGGACCAACTAGTTTTGGCCATACTCTCGAAGCTTAGACCTGACTATTCTATGTTTGTTTTGACCTTCCATGCCACCAAGTTGACAGCTCGAGCCTGGAAGATGCCTAAGCTTGCAGAGTTCATGGAATCCCTCACACAAGAACAAGATAAACTGGTGATGATGGGCACCATCAAACCTTCCAAAGAACAATATTTGGTTGCTGGAGATTCGAGGGTGGATTAAAAAGGAAAGAAGAAAGCTAAGAAGCCATCTGAG
>LPNX010896530.1:651657-674746 GCA_001517045.1 Pseudotsuga menziesii | reverse complement strand
AACAAGTCTCAAGAGGAGCCCCAAGGCTCCAAGAAGAACTTCCAGAAGAAGAAGAACAAAGGAGAAATGAGCAAGTGCGCATACTGCAGTAAGGGCTATCATTCTAAAAGCTCCTACATGAAGAAGCAAATTGACATGTTGACCCAACTCCTGGAGAAGAATAACATCTCCCTTCCTGATTACTCAAAGAAGAGGGAAGGAGGATCAAATTCAGAGGACAGAGAGAGAGTACATGCATTGGTTGCTGGCACATCAAGCTCACCTAGATTCATCATAGACTCTGGAGCTTCAATACATATGGTTTCAACCAAGGAGGCATTATCCTATTTTGACATGTCGAAAGGTCCACCAATAGTGCTTGGAGATGACTCTCTCACTGACAGTTTGGGCAAAGGAAGGATTGATCTTGACCATGGCAAGTTCAGTAATGTATTGTATGCTCCATGTCTTGCCTCTAACCTCTTTTCAGTGTATCAGATGACCCACACAGGGTCTCTAAAGAAGGTCATATTCTCCCCTGATGATGTTGAGATCACAGAGATCTCAAATGGTAAAGTCATTACAAAATGAGTTCTAGATCACACTTTGAAGGTATACATGTGTTCACATTTTCTGCCCTACTCAAACCCCTCTACTCTTTTGATTCATGCTAATGAGGCAAGCAAGCTTTGGCATGAAATATTTGGCCATATTAACTATAAGTATATTTCTGATCTAAGTGAAAAATAAATGGTCATAGGGTTACCAAAGATTAAATTTTCCAAGGGAGTCTGTCAAGGTTGTATCCTAGGAAAACACCCACATCATAAATTTGAGAGATCTAGTCATGAGAGAGCCTCTGCACCTCTTGAGCTGATCCATAGTGATGTTGTTGGTCCATTTAGTCATATGTCAATGAGTCAAGCTAGATATGCATTGACCTTCATAGATTCCTTTTCCAGGTATTGTTGGGTTTACTTCCTGAAGCATAAGTTTGAAGTTTTTGGCCTCTTCAAAGTCTTTAAGGCTTTGGTTGAAAACTAGTCTGGGAGGAGACTCAAGATCCTCATATATGAAAATGGTGGTGATTATGTCAAATCTGAGTTCATTCAATATTATGAAGATATAGGTATTCAGATGTAGCATTCAATCCCTTACACACCACAGCAAAATGGTGTTGCTGAAAGAAAGAACAGATCACTGAAGGAGATGGCAACCTGTATGATGGAGGCTAAGACTTTGCCACCAAATTTTTGGGCCGAGGCTATAAACTATGCATCCTATATCCAGAATAGGTTGCCTCATAAATAGCGTGATGGTATTACTCATTTCAAAGCATGGAGTGGGCACAATCCAGATGTGACCCATTTCAGGATTTTTGGCTCAAAGGCTTGGGCTAGAATTCCAACAGCAAAGAGGAAGGATTTGCATCCCCAAAGCCAAGAGTGTCTATTTTTTGGGTACTATGAATATTCAAAAGGGTACAATCTGATTAATTTGAGCACAAACAAACCCTTCATTGAAAGGAGTGTTTAGTTCCAAGAAGAGCCTTTAGCAGCAGTTGAAGTTGGAGAGTCTTCTTCACCACCAGAACCATTGAATGCAAGTGAAGAGACAAATGAGTTTATTGATTCTTATATGTCTGATAATGATGATTTAATTGCAGATATTGATATTCCTACAATACCAAAATGGGCTTCAAATACCATTCATGCAGTTGGGGAACTAGCTGGAAATCCTAGTGATCCTAGGAGGACTAGATCTTAGTTTGAGAGTGCCCTGTGTATGAAAGACCCTTTGTTTGCAGAGAAGTGGTATATGATGGTTGAATCAGACCCACAAACATATGAAGATGCAGCACATGATCCAAGATGGAAAACAGTCACGAAAGAAGAATTTAGCTCACTCCAAAAGAACAACACTTGGGAACTGGTTGATCTTCCCCTAGGGAGGAAGCTAGTTCAATGTAAGTGGGTTTTAAAAACTAAGTTTGTTTCTGATGGTTCACCTTTTAAATATAAGGAAATATTGGTATCCAAGGGCTACTCATAGGTACATGGTATTGACTACAATGAGACCTTTGCACCAGTGGCAAAGATGGACTCCATCAGGCTGGCCTTAGCCATTGCAGCTTCGAAGCAGTGGGAGGTACATCACATGGATGTGAAGTGTGCTTTCTTGAATGGAGATATTAATCAATATATTTATATGCAGTAGCCTCAAGGGTTTGTTACTAATTCATCTTTTGTGTGCAGGCTAAAGAAATCAGTGTATGGGCTTAAGCAAGCCCCCAAGGCTTGGTATGCCAAGATTGATGGATTTCTATTGTCATTGAGTTTTGTTCGATGCAAATATGATACTAATGTTTATTTGAAGCTGAATCATGGTTCTTTTATGATTATTGTCTTATATGTGGATGGCCTTCTGATTACAGGAAGTTCAAAGAAAGAAATTGCCTCCTTAAAGGATGCAATGAACCATCCATTTTCTATGACTGATTTGGGGTTGTTGAGCCAATTATTGGGTCTCAAAATTGCTCAATCCAAACATGGAATAAAAGTACATCAGTCCAAGTAGGATTTATATTTTCTTAACAAGTTCAACATGAAATATTGCAAGCCAAGCAAGACTCCCTTCCTTTCAGGAGTTAAGCTTGAAGAAGCAGGTTCTTCTCCTATGGTAAATAATACACTGTATAGGTAATTGATTGGGTGTTTGTTGTATCTGACACATACTAGAACTGATATTTGTTATGTAGTAAGTGTGGCCTCAAGATACATATATCAGCCTCATGAAATCCATTGGAGAGCAGCCAAAAGGATCCTTAACTTTGTTCAGGGAACAAGAACTCATGGAATCTTCTACAAAGCTAAATCTGATCTTGATTTGATTGGGTTTACTGACAGTGATTTGGAAGGTGACAACACATATCGAAAGTCAAAATCAAGATATGTGTTCATTCTTGCTGAAGGACCAATCATCTAGTCAAGCAAGAAAGAGAGTGCCATTGCACTCTCATCTACAGAAGCAGAGTACAGAGGAGTTGTAAATGCAGTAACTCAATGTTTATGGTTGCAGGGGATACTTGGTGAGTGTAGATTTGAATCAGAGTTTTCAAACATTATATATTGTGATAATCAAAGCACCATTTGAATATACAATGATCCAGTTCAGAGACAGAGAACCAAACACATTGAGATCCATATGCACTACATCAAACATCTTGTGCATGATGGAACCATTCACCTACTCTTTTGTGCATATTCAGAACAAGTAGCAGACATCTTCACCAAATTTTTTTGTGAGAAGACATTCAGAAATATCAAATCACTTATGGGGATTGCTGATCATGATGTGAAGCATGATTGATGACAAGATATTCAAATTTTGTTTTACTGTCCATGTTTAAGGGAGGTTTTTCCCACTGGGTTTTTGCCTCTTTCCTTGGTTAAATGGACATGTAGTATGTAAAGGGTGACTAAGCCTTGTTGCTAGGCCCTATAGTTTTCTGATATTTACTCATAAGTCGGGATTAAGGGGGTTTTAGAATAATCAACCCATAGTTAGCTACCTTAGACATTAATTAATCCATTTTGTCTTATTTGCCTAGTTTCCAATATTCCACTGTATGCAAGTTGTCTTCCACATGTCCTAGAAGTCAAACTTGCTAAAACTGAGTCATGGAGTGCTTGTAAAACCTCCTGGAAACCATATTCAATATTTCTACTTTATTGCATATCCTCCCTAGCGCATATCAGCTTTTTCTGCTAAGTTGCTTGCTTTATTGATATTTGAGGCAAAAGGGAAAGTAAGACTAGGTGTAGTTGACTTGTTTTTTTACCTCATCATCCTCCATTATTTTCTCCTAATAAAATCATGTATGATTTGTCTTTCCATTGCCTATTAGCTTGTCTACTTGAATTTTCCAATTCGTGAGCTCTTGAGTAGATTTGGAAACTACTTTATGCACCTATGGGGGATTTGACTAGATTTAGTAAGCCTGCTTTTGACTATTTCGAATGGAATCCTTATGAATTTGAATCTCTCATGTAATTATATATTGCAGAAGCCTATGAATTCATAAGTTTGGATATTGTACACTTATTCAATACAGATTAGTGTTATGCTCCAATTTTAGTCTCCTTTCTGTGTAAATTTGCAGGTTGATTAGCAATTTTGTTAGTGCAATTGTTCTATCACTTGGGTTCAATTTCCACATGTATCTAAACTTTGATCCCCTTTTAACACCTCCCTGACAACGGTGCCAAAATTTTGGTGAAAAATATTAAACGATTAATAAACTACCCAACGATTTAAATTGTCAACTCGAGGAGAGCGTAAACTTGTGAGGTACAGGAAAAGAATATGCAAGGTCATAGTAAAACTAACTTAATCAAATATTATAAAAGAAAACACACACAACTGAAATGGAATTTAAATCTAGGAAAGCGTAAAATTACGTGAAAGGAAACTAATCTAATTTTTAGTAATGAAACACACAACTGAAATTGAATCTAGTTTATGGAAGTAGGAAATTGTATGATAAGAAATCTAATCTCAAAAAGCATGAAATTGCATAAATTAAACTTGGTATATAAAGCATGAAATTAAAGAAGGGAAAAATAATCTATAACAAAACACATGTGCCAAAAATGATAAGTAACAAATGGCAAACGATAAATAGATGTTAGCTCACATGAAATCTATATTAACAACTCAAAATAACAAATCTATTATGGAGAAATAAAAACATTTTCTCTAAAACATCAATCCTATTACAAAATCATCAAATCCATGACTAACTCTCAAAAAAACTTTACATAAATTATCTCTATACTTCCATGCCACTAAAGAGGCCTCTACTTTTTTAAATGAAGAGAGAGCACTCTTATTTATACATGAGTTGCTTTGAAAAGAGGATAAATGTAGATCCATTTTTCTCTCAACCTATTTTCCATAATTACAAATAATTTATCCCTCACAAATCCTCTCACAAATATTGGATGAGATGTTCTATCCATATTTGCATGGTCCTGGCCTTGGAATAAACTTAAATAATTATCTCCTTCAAATATTTAAATGGTGGAGGAAATATTTGAAAAGATTTTGAATAATCCTTTTGTTGAAATCTTCAAATATTACTACACATTACAAATCTCACACAATTTTGAGATATAAATTAAAATATGTCAATTTTCTAATATTTAATCATAAATTCTCTTAAAACTACTTAGAAATAAATAAATTGGAAAATAACATGGTAAACCCATATTTATTTATGAAAATTGTATAAGGAATGGTTAATGGAGTGATGAATAGGGATGAATGTGAGGAATGGTGAAAGGAAAATAGGATGAAAATGTGGCATTTGGGTGACCCAACATTATTATCTTCATGCAACCCCCATGGACCTCTCTTTGTGGCACTTATGGACCTATTTTTTGCTACACTCATGTACCTTCCTCTGCAACACCCATGTACCCTTCTCTATGGCACCCTATGGAATCCCCTCCATAGACTCCTATGGACATATTCTTCATTTTTCCCACAGACCTTCCTTCGCAGTTCCACCACAAACCTCTCTTCATGGAACCCCACGAACCTCTCTCCATGACGCCTGTAGATTATGGGTGTCATCTATCTGCACATCCTTTTGGTGTGGTTAGTTATTGACATAACTCTCTTTACCACGTGAAATGGGTGGGTTCCACCTAATATTTCCCCAAATTTTCAGAATTTCAGAATTTCACAAAATTGTAATCTAAAACTAAGGGGAATTATTTTCAAATTAATTGAAAATTACCTCTAACCCCTTATCCATCACTTGGAAGAACCCAATTTCTTCCTGTAATTGTGTATTTGGTGTTCCATGTAGTTTCAATTCTACAAACATATGTGATGATACCACTCCATCACATCCTTGAATAATTCTATGACTCCTGAGGTAGCAAGAGAGAAAATTCATTTCTCCAATAAATCCATGGAATTCTTTCAATCTAAATTACTCTTGTAGAATTTAACTAACATAATGAAAAATATTAATTCTAACATGAGATACAAAATTCTCATGCACATAAATCCTTCTTAACATGGTGATTTTCACATACTCTTTGGAACAGTAGGTAACAACTTCACATAGACTCATGGGAAACTAATTTAATAATGAAATTTGGGTCATTTCATTCACTTAGATATAAATTAATAATAATTCATAACATACAATTTTTGCTTATTCATAGACAATAGTAAACAATTATATTTTAATTGAATTTGTATTTAATATTGGTTATCGTTCCACCCAACCGTAGGCACTCTGTCCAACACTTAATATTTCTACTGAGTAGCCACCCCTAAGTTGGGATACATTTTCCACTAAGGAGGGAACTAATAGGCCGACTCACAACCATATACATAGTCACACACTAATGTTAATCCAACACACAACCGCGTTTATCAAGCATGTAGAGAGACAAATAAGGAGAATGTTAAACCAATCAACTCAATCATAAATCTACAAGCATCTCAATTGGATTCATCCAGCCTTGGTACCTACATTACCTGCAATTCCCAACACAAGGAAGGTCCCCTTCTCTGATATGTAGCCTATTAGAGGAAATTTGAGGTCTAAAATGGGCCTCCTAAGGAAAATAATAAAATAATACTTATTAATCATCATCACATTTTTTCAGGTATTTATTGTTTTGGGGTAGTGGGGTCCATCAAAAGTATGTAGTGTGGGTACTCGTTGGATGTGGAATTAAATTCCTCATCCAAAGAGCTCTCTCGCTTGGAATTTGAGTAAAAACACAGGGAGATATGTCAAAAATACGAACAAAAAAAGTAGTTTTCTTTTAAGACAAATATGCCAATTCAACCATTATGGTTGACTCATTTCATTAAAATTCTATTGGTTCCTGAATTTCAACTCACAAAAATTATTGTTGGCGCATTTTCTTATAAGGCCCATTTTAGACCCCAAATTTCGTCTAATGAGTCCCTCAGGTGCTCCCTTCACTCCAATTCTATTTAGGGTGGGAATAGAAAGTTCCAAGATACTAAACCTTTAGGTATTTCTTTCATTCACTAGGTTTATCAAGCAATTCAAACCTCTGGCCTCTCTCTAAATTTTGGACACATTAATCTTAGCCACATAATTCAATTTTGACTCTCAAATATGGGTTTTCCAATGGATTTATGGTCTTTTGACACCCTTAAATTCACCCTAGGGATGATATTTGTGGATCTCTCACTAGATTTCCCAACTGACATGATTTTCTGGGAATTTTTTACACTCTAAAATGTGATTTTATTTATGGTTATGATTTTTTTTTCTTTTCACTGTTGGGAATGCACAACTTGTTGAAAATATCCCTCACCATTTCTCACAATGGAATTTGAATGAAAGGAAATGAATCCCATGAATGAAATTGAATTATGGGTATAGAAACATGAGCCCAGACTCAGCCATACAAATTTTTGATTTCAACCTATGCTCCATTAAATTCATGAGCTGATTTCTTATTAGTATTCTTACAACAAAATTTAAGATCAACAAGGAATTAAATATGGGTGGTTTCTTACCACTAATAGTGCATGGGTTCTGAATATGACACTTGGAAATGGAGTATTTAATCCCACACACCCATCTCCTCTCCCTAGTGGATAACATAGCCCCTCATTTAAGCTACTTCCATAGTCAACTCTTAGAATTCCATTTGCATTATAAATATTAACATTGTTTTTATATTTTCCATGGTTTAATAACACATGTCCATAAAGTATAAAATACTTTCCTTTATAAGTTGAGCATTCACTAGAGGGACCCTAACCTTGAGCTCCACACTAGGAATCAGACATCACATATTTAAAACATTTACATATCTAGCTAATAAATTCTAGGAGTTAGAACAAGGTATTACATTTCCCCATATAATGGAGGAAATTCACACAATGGGTACCATTGCTCCCTAATGGGGGATGAATTCTAGTGGCCTCCCATCTATTCCACTAGTTTAGAATAATTTCAAATATTTGTATTTTTATACAGTTTTTCGATTCCTAAACTTTCGAAACATTTTTTAGGCCCTAAACAATGATTTTTGGAACTAAAATGGATTGGGTTAAAAAAGTATATCCCGATCCTTGACCAAATTATTTCTTCTCCTCGATATATTTTCAGCGATCTATCATGCAATCCAAATGGGATTTTTATGTGGGAGTTTTTCCTCAAGAAGTCGGTGTATCAACTATACTCCTCGTAGCTCACATTTTGTTTGCCACTTCTTCTCCAAAGGTTGGGGTTTTGGACCTTTAGGGAAAGTTTCTCTTAGGTATTCACACTTTATGTTAAAATGCATTGTTGACCTCTTATAATGTAATCTTGCAAATAAGCAGAGCCAACACATCTCTCTTCAAATATAAGCTACCACCATATGATCTAGTTTGTATTACTTTGTAGTTTAGAATGTTTTCCATTTCATTATTAATAGAATTTGGGTTTTACTATAATATTGTTCTCTTTGCAAAATATGTATAGTGTGTGCATGTTACATTGTTATTTTCTCATTCTCTAAATAATCCAAATCACAATTTGATTAGATCAAATTGATGTAGCATTGGAACTCCTTTGTTTGATTTGACTATTTTGTATGTTTATTATTGTAGGAACATAAATCCTTCAAATTTGTTTTAGGCAATGAATTGTTGAATATTGGTGAAATTCAATCTCCAAAAGGCTACTTCGATCCTAGGTTGCACGTGGGTTGCACTATAAACTAAACATGAACAATTGACTATATCATTACTGAAATAATGTAAGATTGTGTTGTAGTGAATCATCATAATGCATTATGCCAAATAATACATATCAATTGTTTGTTCATATATTCATTATTATTAAACATTGACAGAGGCACATGAATTGGTACTTGGTTCCAATCATTTTTTTCTTGGATGTTTTTTTATGACACGTTCAAAATTTTTGAGTCTTGCATTTGTACATCTATTGTAAATCAATGAATAAATTCTAGTCAAATATGTCCAAGTCTTCTAATAGCTCAATTTTACATAAATAAACCTAACACTCATTCATTCCAACCTATCCCCGACATATTGAATGATATTATAATAGCATGATTATGCATTCATTAAGTACAATATCAATCTATTATCACATGTCTATAATTGCTTATGTTCTTAGTGTCTTGTTTAATGCACATCACGCCACCTTAACAAAGATGTTAAAATCTCATTGAGTTTTACACATATAATATGTTACTATTGTTAAGGATCTACTACATGCAATGTTTCTTTATTTCCTTTGTGGATTTTGTTGCATTAAATTTGTTTATTTTCATGGGATTGCTCTATCAAAATATTGCTTTGTAACATATTTCTCAGTTTAAAATGGAGTTTATCAAAGAATCCAATAAAATGCATCTTTTCGAGTTGACCTCTTGGGATTTCTATAGATACCCACCCCTTTCCCTAATTATTTAAAGGGTTATATCTCAATGAAAGAATGTATCCCTTACGATAAGGAGTTTGGTGGTTTGATTCCACCATACCTTGATATTGTAATTTATTTTTAAGAAAAAAATATTTATGCTCATTTAGATAAGTGGTAAGCAATTTTTGTAATACATTGTTTAATATATTGCCTCTATAGAGATAAAAATTGTTTGGAATATATTTCCTCTATAGAAACAAAATTTGAGGCAATACACAAGTTTATTTTGTCTCAACATGAGACTTGATATCATATCTAGAGAGAAAAAAATATTTCATATTATATTGTCTCTAGAGAGACCAAAACATTGTTGTCCCAATTTAAGGTTTTGGCTTAAAGTCAATATTTGAGACAATACACAAGATTTTTGGTTTAAACTTGAAAAAATGGATCATTTATTGCTTCAAAACCTCCCTATATGCAGTAGTGATCCCTCTTGGAGGTAATATATGTGAGGTTAAGGGTATCTTGGAAAAACATGCTCCTAAACTATATGAGGTATGAGCGTGGAGAAGGTAGTGGGAGCCCCTTCGTTTAAGGTTCATCTCCCAATCCTACCTACTATACTCTTGAATGATATTGACCTACACCACTTCTTTGGCTGAAAAAAGAGAGGGGGAAGACCTACCCCTTCTGCAAAAAACTTGTTTTCATGTATTAATATGTGTTTAAACATGGCTACTAGGTTTATATATCCTTATGTTTGTTCTCAAGGTAAATAATTTATGCATACAAAGAATTTATTAGTGGATGAAGGGATTCCTATACTATTGTTTTCATTCATAATATTTTTTAAGGATAGATTATATATTTAAGAGAATGAGAATTTTCAAGTGTAACTATTCCATCAATTTAACAAACTATGAATCTAGGCTACTAACAATATTGGATTGAAAGAGTTATTTTGCTACCAAGATTACTTATTTGTTTCAAACCATCTGTGGATTTCCGTTCTACTATGTGTCTAATTTGTGGAACTATACGAGGGCATTGTGTTCCATCACCAAATCTATGTCTACAATTAGATATGTGGCTACCCTAGTTGACTGGAAGTGATTTTTATTTGAGGGGTAAATAGAGGAACATGTTGTCTATGGATAAGTATGAAAGGATGTCATTTGTATCATGGGAACACACAACATGAATGAAAGATGAAGGAGTGTTGAGTAGTAAGAGGAGGGAAAGGAGGTAGGATTGAAAAGTGGAAGTGGGAATAACATGAGAAATAAACAAGTTTATAGAAAATATATATTTCTTGTACATTTGATACTATTTTTCTTGAGAGACCTTTTGTTCCTTAGTAGCACACACAGTAATGAAAAGGTTTCTCATCATTAACTAGTTCCATCTTAATATTCTACAAGTTAAAATTCTATCTTGTGAGCTTATCAATTTCAATGTTTGAATTTGTAGATTCCATATTTTGTTCAAATAATTATGCACTCCGCTACCAAGCGACCATGTTTCACAACTTAATTTTTTTCTGGAATGGATGTGAAGCAAGTTTTCCTTCCAAACCCTTAGTTTGACTACTGACCTTTAGCTTTGTCCTTTACAAGTACAACATCTTTTAGTTTCCCAACTTCCAAGTGCATCAATGCCAAATGGTAAACCTCCTTATAATGTATACATCAAACATGCATCTCTTCTCTGTCTCTTTACTATCATCATGCTTCTAAGCCTCATATGTCTCTAGTTCAAAACCAGGCCAAAACAAAAAATGTTGCCAGGATATGTCCATCTTTTTTAATTCAATGGTTATTAATAATTTAATTAAACCATGATGAAACATGGAGTGACTGGTACAGTAAATGTTATTTCTTACCCTCATGACCATATTTTCTTAGCTCTTGGAAAAGTAATAACGAATATTTAACCTAGATTCACCTTTTAGATGCAATAAAAACCTCAAATGATACCTGAATATTGTTGCAAATCAGCCCTCACAGGTGATATAGCGCCGAACAATATTAAGTACATACCTCCAATATACATTTACATTATTTAAATGTATTCCTTTACCCCAATCAATATTTTCAAAACCAGGAAAAGAGAACATGCTTATATCAACCTTAAATAAGTGTTTTTTAAACCATCTTTTGCCTTTGAGGGTTATTCCCATTGCTTCTGCAATTCTGGGTTCTTTAACTTTGAATTTTAGGGTTTGAAAACTGACATATGAATCCTTATAATCTTCACAAAGGATTTTGTTACTTCTAAGTTGTGACCACTTAGCCTTTCACAGAATGAAAACCAACCCGGAATTTGCATCATCTCTACACGTTTAGGGAATTATTTCGCCCATTTAACATTTGTTGGTTCCAACCTGCAAATTTTTCCACTAACCTTCTTCACTGCAAACGATTTTGATCCTGCTAGGTCACATCTTCTAGGATGATGTGTTTCCTCCTTTTTAAGCCATGTCATACAAGCAATAATGGTTATGTGGAATTTCATAAATAAACTTGGAGTACAATCCCTTGATTCAATGTATATTATGATCTCAAGAACAACTCGTAATTCTAAATCATGTCACTCATTAAGAGTGGAGGCTCCTCCACTGAACACGTTCCCATATTATGACAAATGTTAAAGCCAATTTCCAGGTGAAGGCAATCTAGCAGCGCCAGCCTATAAATCCAATTATGAATTGTGTTGTCGAAATGTACTAAGGCAATTTGCAACATATAACTTTGAAATATATAAGTCATTCATCAAAGGTTAATACTTTTCATGATATTTATAAGAAACATTGGAAGAACTAATGAAAATGAGCCACATTTGTCCTATTTATCATAACAAAATAAAAAAGTAAATGGTAAATTGTAACCTAAGGAATCTAATGTTGATCTAAGGAACTTAGGCTGAAATTTTTTTTTAAGAAAATAGCTAGGATAGAACTAGGATACAAATCTAGTGTTAACATCTGGCTCTGGTTGGGAATAAAGCTCTCCTTGTGAGGCTTTAAGAAGATATTGACCATGTGCCTTCAAAATATGCTAGAATCATACTCTTTTAACTGAAACTAAACTTCTTTTATTGAGTTGGAGTCTTATATACAAAAAATTTAATGATATATACAATGAATTTAGATTCCCCATCATCTCAATGTATGTGAAAGTGTTTCAAAAACCACCCATTGACTGGGCCTACAACCTCATCACCATCCAAGTTTTGTAATAAAAAAGTGTTATTTCCTAAAATATTTATTATTGTGAAAGGTCCTAGCCATAAATTATGAAATTTTCCATGCTTACCTTTTTCATCATTTCATGCATCCCACCTGAGAACTGCATCACCGATTGAGAAAGTATCTTTTTAACTTTTTTATCAAAAATTTATTTTACTTTATGTTTATAAGCTTCATATTTTTCCATTATTAATTCCCTTTCATGTTGTATCTTAACTATCTAAAGCATTATCCTCTTTACTTCATCTAGCTCTTCTTCGACATCCTGCAAAAAATTAATTACTGGAAATCTTATTTGTATAAGAAATACTACATCAATTCCAAAGACAATCTGAAAAGGTGATGTTCCAATGGGATATTTTATAGTTACCATATCTTCCCAAAGAGTATATTTTAATTTAATGTCCCAAGTCCTTCTTATTTTTAAATAACATCTTTTTTATGTTGTTCAATATTCTCTGATTAGTAGACTCTACTAACCCATTCCCATGAGGGTAATAAGGTGTGGAGTGCTTTAATATGATATTATTTTATTCACAAAAATTTATCATATTTTTCAATTTAAAGGCTACAACATTGTCTGTTACCAATTTCCTTGGACAACCAAATCTACTCAAGATATTTTCTTGAAGGAAATTAATGATAACTTTATTTGTTTCTCTTCTTGTGGGAATTGCTTCCACCCACTTGGTAAAAAAATCAGTGGCAGTTAAAATATACCTATGCTAGCCACTGGAATGGATTTCACCTATAAAGTAAAAACCCCATTGTTGAAATGGAGCATTTATTGCAATTGGTTTTAACAATAAATACTGCAACTTGTGTGTTTACCTGCAAATTTCTGGAATTCAATACAAGCTTTGACATGAAGTTACACATCTATGAAAAGAGTGGCCCAATAATAAAAAAATCTTAAAATTTTAAATGTTGTTTCTTTCCATTACTTTTGACCTCCACATGCACCTCCATGTAATTATGCAGTAACAACATCAGCCTCTTATATATCCAAACATTTATGCAATATGCCTTCAGTATATTTCCAATATAAGATTTGATATATTAAACCATATTTCAAAGCCCTTAAGTTTTAATGATCTATATTCATTCTTATCCAAATCAAGAGGGCATTGTAAATACAGTAGAAAATAAACATTTTTTCCATACCATGGAGAATCAAGATATTTGTTATAAATGTGTTCTTTATCATGCTCTATTGATGAAACCCGCATTGAATGCTCAACTATCAGATGAAGATATAAAACCTGACAATTTGATTATGCTAGAAGTTTGGCTAGACCTTGTCCTTTTATCAATTTGGTAGGCTTAATCTCCACATAATATTCCATAATTTTAGCTATCCAACATCCTCTTTTTCCTTCACTATTAGGATGCACCAAAATTTCTTTAACTATTGTGTTTGGAACATATGCTATGATTTTGAAATGCAAAACATAAATCCTGAATATTTTAGAGCTTTTACCAATGCGTATGCTTCTTTTTCCATAGTACTATATTTCAGTTATGAATCTCTCAAGATTTTGATAAAGAATGAAATTGATTGTTTTAACCCATCTGAATTCTTTTGCAGTAGACCAATAGTTATAGTATCTTCAGATGCAAATGAGAAAACTGAAAAATATTTAGCAAAATAAGGACTTATTAATATTGGCTCTTCTATAACTACTTGCTTTTTTTTTTCAAATGATAACCTAGCCTTAGCTGACCACTTAACTTCTTTGTCATTTTTAACCATCTCAGTGATATGTTTAATGATTTATGCAAAATTAGGGATAAACCACCTTAAAAATTTTATTTATCCAATGAAGGATTGAATCCCTCTTTTTATTTCTAGGGATGTTGATCTTCAATATGGATTTAACATGTTCTCGATGTATTTTAATCCCTTCAGTAGAGACTATATGACCTAAGAGATTACCTTTAGCCATAGAAAAATGAGAATTTTTTTTATTTAAATATAATACAAATTTCATGCATTTAAGAAAAGTTATTTTTAAATGCTTTAGAAGTTCATCATCAGACTTATATAATACTGTAATGTCATCTATATATATGACTACAAAAATTTCTTTCTCACCAACAAAATCTATATCTATAGCTTTCTAAAATATAGCTCCTGCATTCATTAGCCCAAAATGCATTTTGTTTTACATAAATGTACCCCAAGGAGTTGTAAAGGTTGTTTTTTCCCTATCCTCTGGTTGTACCACAATTTGATCATAACCATAGAATCCATCAATCATTGATATCCTCTGGGAACCCACCACTCTCTATGAGATATGATCAATTTTGGGAAAATGACAATTATCTTTAAGGGAACATCTATTCAAATTACGAAAATCCACACACAGACTTATTTCAACATTCTTTTTACGTACTGGCACCATATTTTATACCCAAGAAAAGTATCTAAGAGGTATTACAACCTTTGCATCTAACAATTTTTTGACCTCTTTTTCAATAACTGGAAGCAATGTTGTATTAAGTCTTCTAAAATTCTACCTGAAAGGCTTAGTATTTGGGTTTAAGGTAATATTATGCAAGATTATACTGGTGTTATATTTTTTCAAATGTTCATATGACTAAGAAAAAATATCAACGAATTCTTTCAGCAGTTTAATGTACATGTTCCTTTCCCTTTCTAAAAGTGTCTTGGATATTTTAACCATTTTAGGCTCAACTTCAGAACCAATATTACAACTTAATACATTTTCTTCAATATATTGTAATGTAGGCTTCAATAAAGTATCATCTTTTGCAAACAATATTTCAAGAGGAACAAGTCCTTTAAGAATAAATTTTCCTCTTAGTTCAACTATCTTATGATTTCCAATTGAATTCTTTGTACATGAAGCATTTTCATCCTATTCAATATCTTGGTATTAATAAATCAGTGAAGTAGAGAACTCATATGTTAAATCTAAAAATTCTTTAATCTCCTTATCATCATGAAAAACTTTCCAATGTTTAATATTATATGTAACTGAAGGTCTGTATCTTATTTCAATTAGATACTTAAGGTGTGTTAATTTGGGAACTTTAAAGTAAGTTGCTTCCAAATCCAATGAATATGTTGTTTGATTATAATGTCTCGGGATATAATTTATGTTGAAAGCTAAGAAAAAATTATCAACCAAATGCCATACCTCATTCTAGTATACTTTCAACAAATGTTGTTTGACCTGATATACATCCTTCACTTGATGTACTATTAATTTGGAGTCTCCAAACACAATAAGTTGCTGAATGTTTAAGTCTTTTACAGCACTTAACCCCATAATAAATTCTTCATATTCAACAATATTATTTGTTATTTGGAATTCCATCTAATACATTAAGGAAACAATCTCACCTCCCAGAGAAATAACTACAATACCTGCTCCTTCTCCCTCTTTACATGATGAACTATTGAAGTACATATTCCATAAACAATCTTGATCTCTCATTTTAGGCTGAACTGTATGCTCTTTCTCAACTTGTAAAATACCCTTGGCATCATCAATTAGATGTAACATACAAGATCCAAAATATTCTTGAAGTGAATAAATGGGATGATTTGTAGGATTTTTACTATCACTTACCAAGTATGCAAGTTGTACTTCTCTATAAAGTCTTATGTACTCGCCTCCAAATATTGGTATCGTAGAATAAGAAAGATCCATCTAAAGGGTTCCTCCTACCCTATTTTCCCATGACCATGACAACAACATATTGAAATTACGAGAAATATCATCTATGACCACATCCATGAGTATACTTTTCATTGGAAACTTTGTAATACTGACCACAAGATCCTTAATGACCCCAATATATTTTAATTCTCTAGAGTCAAAAGCATAGATATCATGATAGGGTTTAGTAATAGTAATCCATAAATCTTCCATGACTTCCTTGGGCATGATATTGTGTGAAGCACCAGAGTCTAGAAGATAGTTGCGCAACATTTGATCATGAACTGTAAGAGTGGTATAGAATGGAGGAGGATAGTCAGATTTGTCATCTGATTGATCAAATGTTTTGGAACTAAAAATAATGGTTAGATTCTCATCCTGCAAATTAATCACATCTAAAGGGATAGAGTTTCCTAGAGAATTTAGTATTTTGAGAGTGGTATCTCTATATGATTGATTATTAATTAGCTTATTCAGTGGAATAGGAATCTTGATTTTGATAATTTCATGGTCCAGATTAAAACTAGTAGAAATTCTTTCTACTTATTTTGTTTTTGTAACTGTATCTCTACTTCCTTGATGTTTTTGCTTCTTCTCAAGGGACAATCCTTGTTTTGTAGGAATATTCTCCACATCCTTCTTACCATGTGCTTCCTACTTCATCCCATATCGAAGACCATATGACTTCTGCTGAATCTCTTGACAAATTTAAGGCATATATGACCCTTGTTCAAAATTATCTATTTCATGATAATCAACCATTTTTTGCATAGTGGTATTCAGATTTAGTTAGAAAATGAGAAGACGATACATAATCCAATTGATCGATATCAGGCTCTAAGTATTCAAATTCAATTTCATCTATTTCATAAGGCTCGTCATCTTGTATCAAATTATTTTGAAGGGGAGGTTGTATTTTCTGTTCTTGATTGTTCCTCTTGTCTCTAGGAAAAAAACTAGGATTAAATGTCCTTTTAAACTAATTAGAATTTTTATTATCATTATCCAAAACATGATTATTTTGATTTCTAATTTCCATTTCCACTCTATTGATTTTTACGGACAATTTTTTAATGCGTTTGGTCATATCATCCATTTTACTATCTGCTACTTTTGTCCCTGAAGTAAATGGTGACGTTTCTTTTTTCTTTTTCCTGTCTTTTCCATGATAATATGACCTATTTCTCAAATTATTTGTTGCCATTAGATTTGATTCTACCTCCAAAGCTTCTTCTTGCATGTTTACTAAAGTAATGGCCCTTCTTTCCCTTAGTAATAGAGAAAAATCAGCATCAAAAGAATTTGCATAGGTTAGATATGCAGATGTTTCAGTAGGCTTGATTTATGCAAGGATATTACTATACATTTTGTTGAAACGATTAGTAAAATCAGTAAGTGTTTCCCCTTGTTTTCATTTTAACGATCCAAACTCAGTAATATAATAAACGTAATCCTTAGTAACTCCACATCGTATCATAAAGGCTTCTTATAAATAATTTATCCCAACAATGGAGTTTAGAGGTAGTTCTCTTAACCATTTCCTTACCTCTCCATATAAAATTTGAACAAACACTTGCATCCACACTTCCTGGTGTTCTATATTTTGGTTATCATCATAGCTAAAAAAAGCATTCCAATGCTCCTCTATTGTAACCTCTCCCTAACCATTGAACCTTGAGAGATACTTTTGGAAGTCTCCATCAGGAAGAGGATTTATAGGTTGGGGTAATATTCATGGGGCATATCTAGAAGCTACTCTGGAATCCATTATATTAGGACAGTTGAGCTGCCATATTTGAAGAAACCTGTGTAGGAGGTGATTTAACCTGAAGAGTTGATGACTGAATCTGAGAAAATGGTAAACTGGCCTTTACTTGACTAATGGGAATTCTACTAGTAAGAGGTGTGTAAAGTGATGATGATGGCTTAAAATAATAAAATTGTTCATATTTCAAAATATCTTCCTTTACATCCTCGGATTACAAAGGATTAGAGTAAACTCTAAAAATATCAACTTGACTAGGATTCTAAAACTCAAGAACAACGATATATAATTCCTTATTTTTTGCTTCTTCAACAATTGGCATATTTAAGAAAGAAGAGGCATGAGTGAATTCTGTTGATGTTTAAGAAAATGGTGTACACTGATGAGTACTCTATGATGTAGAACTGATATTTTTCCTATCTTCCCTTAATAATTTCTCTGGATATGGAACTGTTGGATGCAAAGGAGATGAAGTATTTCACCTAGTTCCAACTCTCTTGGAAGCCACTATGATGTTGTTTGAACTGCAGGTGAAAAATGTAGTCTACAAAATACCTTGATTTCGTTCACCTTTCATAATCAGACCTTTTAAAATACCCAAGGAATATTTATTTTTGTTTCTCCCTCCAGGGAAATGGTGCTAGAAGATGTTATCACTAGGTTTTTCACCTAGACTACTAAGGTTCAAAGTCCAAATAATCTTAAAGGTTGAAATCAGATGACCAAGTTTTGACTTATGAACATATTTGACAGGTAGAGTGGATATTGGTATAAGGTAATCAAATAATGTAAAATACTAAACTATGAAGGATGTAAAAGACTATAAGTATGCATTATATAAAGGGAGAGTTTCATATATAGAGCACATAATAAACACTAATCCATTCACAAGTATTCAAGGATTGAAAAAAATTATTAGAGAAAAAAATTATGAATTAGGTGTTCAAACTGAACATAAACATTCATTATGACAAGATAACAAAAAAATGGCTCATCTCGAATATAACATCATTCCAAGATAGTTTTTTTATATAAACCATAAACAAATGAAATACATGTCTGATATAGATGATATGTAGTCTAATCTCCAAAACCACTTCTAATGCCTCTCTTATTCTTCATTGTCATATATATATACAAAATATTTGAAACTATAGCTGTTGATGTATTTGTAACTTCAGAATGTATTGACTTGTATATTTCATGTATTGTACCCCGATGTTTATTCTAGGAAGTATCTGTAATGTAATTGAGTCATGTCATGCCCCGATGTTCCTATCAGGAGGTTCTATAATGTAAACAAGTCATGTCAAGTCATAGTGGGTAACCGTCCTATTGTTCAAGGGTTAAAGTCCCCGCAGTTGCGGGGCCCCAGGGTTATTAGACTCTCCCAGGGAAGTCGTCCCTAGTGAGTCATTAGCAAGTCGGGAATTAGTATAAATAGAGAGTGAGCCTCTCTATTTATCACACACTCACTCACACTCAGTTGTAGCGCGTAGATGAGGAAGAAGTTGTTGGGCTAGAGAGAAAGAGGCTACTGCTGTCGGGATATCATCAAACTGTTTTTGGGGATTTTTTATTGGTGTTGATTCTATCTCTGAGGAAGCTGTCGGGTTTTCTCCTTTATGGTTTCCCCGAGTAAAATCTTTGTGTTCATTGTATTATGTGTTTGATTGTTGTGCTTGTTATTCTCTCAGTTAAGATCCTAAGTTAATGCTAGCTTAAATGATAAAAATCTAACATGGTATTAGAGCTAACATGAGAAGAAGACACTGTGCAGTTGCGGAAACTAGGGATTTCTAGTTTTTGGATCTCTCTCCACATGTTTTCAGAAAAATAAGGTTTGGATGACTCTCCTCCCCAGGGCGCATCTTTCTGTCGAAGCAGAATCTGATTCTGAGCATTTTTAGTTTTTGACCCGACATTGCTGCCGAAAATTAGGTCTTTCCATAGAAGTGGAATTTTTGAGTGAGCCCAGGTATGGATTGATATCCTCCTCAAAATTGAAGTTTAGAGATAAAGATCAAAGCATTTGGTTGGACAGAAATATGGGAAATTCAAACCCTAATCTGCTCCTAAACTAGCACTACAGAAATTCAGCTCCAGATCGAGATTCGACATATTAACTTGGTAAGATCTAAATACTTTGTATTTCCATTTGATATTCTTAGTTAATATGTCTCATCATACCAATATTGATGAAAATCTTGAGGGGGCTAATAACTTCTGAGCCTGGAAGTATAGGATCTCCCTGGTCCTGGAAGGAAATGAGTTGGACTCCTACATCAATGAGGAGAATCCAATTCCAGAGGGAGATGAGGCTAAGACCTTACACAAGAAGAAGGGTGTTATGGCTAATAGGATTATGGCTGATTCAATCAAGGATCACCTCATACCACAGGTGTCCTCCCTAAAGACACCTAAATCTATGTTTGATGCCCTAACCAAATTGTTTGAAGGAACGAACATAAACCGAAAGATGACCTTGAGGAATCAGTTGAAGAATGTGAAGATCCAGAATGCAGAAACCATACAGTCATACTTCACAAGGGTCTCCCAGATCAAAGAAAAGCTAGAAGCAGTAGATGAAGAAGTGGAGAATGCAGAGATTGTGATGACCACCTTGAATGGTCTTCCTAGGAAATGGGACTCATTCATTCAAGGGATCTATGCCAGAAAGAAGTTAGTCAAGTTCAGCAGACTATGGGAATAATTCTCTCAAGAAGAAGCTCGGATAGCAGCTCGAGAAGAAAAGATGGGAAGTGAAGATCAAGCTCTCATAGTTCAATCCAAGAAAACCAAAACTAGCCACCACAGATGTAAGCACTCTCACAAAAGGAGTAACTTTAGAAAGTCTAGAGATATGTCTAAGTACATTTGCTATACATGTGATGAAAGAGGACACTTTGCTAGAGATTGTCCTAGAAACAAAAGTAGCTCTCACAAGAAGAAGGGAAACAAGAGAATACATCATGCTCATGCTATAGAGGATGATGAACCTTCCAAAAAGAGAACTAGACAAGACAATGATGATTCTTCAAGTGATGAAGAATATGTTCTGATTTCCACTCTCGCGGGAACTATCACACATGGCAGCAATGATTGGCTTATAGACAGTGGTGCTTCCAAACATATGACTGGATTCAAGGAATACTTTGTGAAACTATCTGAACATGAATCACCTCACAAGGTGAAACATGGAGATGACTACCAATATCCAATAAAAGGTAGCGATGAATCCTCATACAAGATAGACTCTGGAAAGTCTATGAAGATGAAAGATGTATTATTTGTACCTGGACTAAAGAAGAACCTCCTCTCCATATCTGCATTGGATGCAAAAGGAATGAGGGTTGCATTTGTAGATGGTCAAGTACTCATGTGGCCAAAGGGAAAGTCTTTTGATGATGCAGTAGTGATTGCGGAACAAGAAGGAGGACTATACAAATTGAAGGGAAAACCAGAACAAGCTTTGGTTCATGAATCGGTAGAACCAAATGAGCTTTGGCATAGAAATCTTGCACATGTGCATTACAGAGCACTACCACTTGCAAACAAAGTTGTTGAAGGTATCCCAGAAATGTAGACAAAACATGAAGGTGTATGCAAAGGATGTGCGAAAGGGAAGAACACAAAGAAGACATTTCCAATTAGCGAGAGCAAGGCAAAAGGAATATTGGAAATCATCCACTCCGATGTATGCGATCCAATGTCATCCAGTTCACTAAGTGGGTATGTATACTATGTTTCATTTATTGATGATTTTTCTAGAAAGACATGGATATATTGTATGAAGAACAAAGATGAAGTATTCATCAAGTTCAAGGAATTCAAAGCCTTGATCGAGACCCACACTGAAAAGAAGATCAAGACTTTTCGATCAGATAATGGTGGAGAATTCACATCAAATGAATTCAAAGAGCTATGCAAATACTCAGGGATTAAGAGGGAGTTATCCACTCCATATAATCCACAATAGAATGGGATTGCAGAAAGAAAGAATAGAACGATCATGGAAGCAGCAAGGGCCATGCTTCATGATCAATATCTTCCCATGCATCTATGGGAAAAAGCTTCCAGAACATCGGTATATGTACAAGACCGTACTCCACACAGAGTACTCGAGAACAAGACACCTGAAGAAGTCTTCTCTAGAAATAAACCAAAAGCCATCCATCTCAGAATATTCAGCCATCCTGTATACATACATATTCTGAAAGAAAAGAGGAAAAAGTTAGATCCTTCAGGAAAGAAGGGTATATTTGTGGGATACTTTGAAATCTCGAAAGATTACAGAATATACTTCCCATGATTCAAGAAGATTGACATCAGTAGAGATGTAACATTTGACAAAGATTCATCCTACATCAAATCTAGGAAGAGACCGGCTGAAGAATTTGAAGGAACAAAAGCACCCAGAATTCATGATACAACCATGAACGAAGAAATTCAAGAAGAAGATCGAGAATTAGAAGAACCTCAAGAACTTGTGGATCTGCCACAGGAGAAGAATCCTCAAAAGAGGAAACCTGCTTGACTACATGAAATTATCCAAGGTGCAGAAAGATATGTAGCTTCATAAGAAACACACAAAGGAAGGAAGAGAACTAGGTCCTGCTCCAGTTATGTAGCCCTACTATGTGACATTATTGATAAAGAACCTTCCAACTATGAAGAAGCGGCAAAAAAAAAATAATGGAAGGATTCTATGATCGAAGAGTATTAATCGGTCATGAAGAATGATGTTTGGGATGTTGTCCTAAGACTAGAAGGGAAGTCCATTTTAACTTCCAAATGGATCTACAAGATCAAGCATGCTGCAAATGGTATCATAGAGAAATATAAAGCAATATTTGTGACTCGTGGCTTCTCCAAGAAAGAAGGAATGGATTATGAAGAAACTTTTGCACCTATAGCTAGATACACTTCCATCAGATCAGTACTTGCTCTAGTTGTAG